>JAJONQ010036123.1:0-19293 GCA_036250385.1 Solanum microdontum
CTAAATGAGGTCTGTTAGTAGCCGCCTGAAGATGCCTTGTACTCAACAAAGAAAGAGCAAGTGCAGTATCAGTACACAACCACAATATACTGGTACGATCACGCGACTATCCCCATAAACATAATACACACAAGCAATTACAACACAATAAGCATACATATACATAATACATATCAGTCATCACTTTAGAGCAACATACAGTCTCTCATTATCAATGACAAGTAGACATAACATAACAATCACAATGGTCTTCTCATGGAATCCACACCCAAACTGTTAGTGTGTCGGAACGTGACACCTGATCCAATATATGTGTCGGAACGTGACACCCGATCCAATATATGTGTCGGAACATGACACCTGATCCAATATATGTGTCGAAACGTGACACTCGATCCAATATATGTGTCGGAACGTGATACCTGATCCAGTTAGCACAACCACAATCACAATCACACCCATAATAAACAATACTCATAGTCATACAATCAAGTAACAAGTGCATGACATGTATTGTTCACATATAATCATTTCATTAGATTTGTTCACATTCCCTATTCACATACATGCAAACATACAATGAAGCAATCTACCTGCATATATCACACAATAGCAAATCAAACTATCACCTACCTCGAAATCAAGCTTGAATCCCCCTAAGGCACTTGAATCTTTCCTTTTCGGATTCTTTCCGCTTGTTCATGGTCTAAAAACAACAAATTAATGGAAGGATCAATAGATGAGGCCTAATTACCCGGATTACAATCGAAATAATCAACCCTAGGCCAAACCTAAGATCCTAATACCTAACATAGGATTTTTTCCACCATAATCTTCAGGCCAAAACCCTCCCCTAACAATAATCACCCAAGAATCTGAGTTCTACGGATCGAAAGACGGATTAGGGGAGTAAAAACCTTACCTTTCGAGCTAGAAGAGGTGGAAAACTGTCAAGAACTTGCCCTGGGTCGTTTCTTAGTTCTTAAGAACAAAAATTGAAGAATAAGAACGTTTTTGGGATTTAATCCCGACTTAAGTCACGACTGACAGGATTAATCCCGCCCTGGCGGCTTACATGGAGACAGAACCTCAGAATTTGAGTTCTAAGCCCCATTTCACAACACACCTTCAACACTTGACATTCAAAAACTATCATTTCACGCCAATATCAGTTTCAGGTGTTCTACTCGCCTGAATTTGATTTCGTAAAGTCGTACGGGCTCCTTAACGTCTTAGCTATCCACTCATGTGATCAAATTCATAAATAGATCCCCTATTCATTACCAAATTTCCCTAAACCTCACCTGACTGGGATTTCGTCCAAATCTAGACTAGACTACAATTTTCCAAGTCACTACTCAAAAGTTTTCTGGCCCAAATTCATTCCCCATTGATTTTTTCATAACGACAAAAACAAGTCGTTACAATGATTCCACTAAATTTACGGAAAATGTGTGGTTAATAATAGTCACAATTAAACTAAAATTTTAGAAATTCAAATAAGTAACAAGTAATCTAGGGGTGCAGGAATTGAAAATTGATATCACGTAGGGGTAATTGGGTTTCTCTATAGCGTTGAGCATTCATGGATAGCTGGGTCATCTTAATGACACTAATATTCTTTCGATCTCATAACATCAGTTCATAAAATCTTTTTTTGGTCTCATCTATGTGCAAAACTAAATAAACCAATACTTTACATTATTCTCTCTTTTGATGCAAAAATAGGGCAAATAGATTCGACCCATAATCTCTATTTTCAATCAAATTACAGACATCAAACCTAAATAGCAAGTATCGAACTAATTACTTACTCCAATCAATCTCTTTCGAGCATCAATCGAAGATCGGGAGTAGGAATTAAGTTTGCAACCTTGACTCATAAGTTAACCTCATGCTAATTAGACAAAATCCATATACGAAAAACAACAAAACATAGCATAACACAATACCCACTACATTAAATCAACACCTAACCCCATAATTGCACCCCTAGACTTTGAGGTTTTAGCCACCCATCACAAAGGGTAAAGAAATTATACCTTGTATGAAAACAGTCATGGGTAACATGAAATTAAGCAATTACAAGCAATACCCACTTAGATTTCAATTTCAATTTGTTAATTTCAAGAACAAAGTTGAAAAATCCCAAAACTAGAAAAGTGTTCTTCACAAAGTAAAAATATTTCTCTCTAACAATTTTCTCACTTCTGGAAAACTTTACTTCCCCAAAAACTTACTTTTTCTCTCTCCTTTGGGCCATTTATAATTTTCCCAAATTTTGACCCAAAATTCAATGCGTGACCCATTGTGCGACGTTAGTCAGACTCGTCGATCACATTCGGTGAATCGTCAATTGCTCCTTATCTCGTCTTTCTCTTGCTTTAGACTTCAGGTGTTTGAACCTCAACCGGCGAACTTGTTCGAGTTTGTCTTTAACATTTGGCGTATCACCCGAGTACCACCTTTGTTTGCCTTTAAATCTTCAATTTAATTTTCTCCAAGTACTGTTACCTTTGGCGATGGTCACCTTGTTTGCCTTTTGAATTTGGCGAGTCGCTGTTCCTCTTTGAGTTTGCCGGAGTTTCCTCTTCAAATTTAAAATCTGGAGACTGTTTTAACAATTTCATAGAGGATTCTCCTATATGTATGTTGATAAGTGCTTATGTTTTGATGATCTCCTCACAAGTGCAGGGACCTGGTCCTCTGCAGAGTGTGAATACTCGTCCAATAGTCAAAGTGTTGTACAGTTGGAAAGCTATCTACGTTAGAAGGTTGGTGAAGCTGCAGAGTACTCCACTAATCAGAAGCGACGAGATTGCTTGTTCATTGGATAATAACTTTTCATGTCTAAATATATCCAAGGAAATACAATAAGTTATTCATTCAAAGAAAGATACGTTCAAGCTCAAGAACAACAAGGGACTTGATAGAAGTGTTGCGATTTACTTTCTGTACAATCTGTATTTTGTTTGCATGTAATAATGCTTACATTGTAGGATTCGTTTCGTTGTGATAAGAAACGTTTCAACCTGTTTGAATCATTGTAAGAACTAGGTTAAGAGTAACTTAGGTTCTTACTCTAAAAGTCTATATTAATCTGAATATGATTAGTATAGTGGGTAGTGTGGTATCTACTCTAGCTCGTCTAAGTAATATAAGGTGTTACTTAGAGTTGGGATTAGCAGGCTAATCTCGGTTTGTAACTGCCTTTTACTTTTGCTTGGAGAATATTAGTGAAAAGCAGTTCTAAAAGTCTTGGCAGGCTAGGTCGTGGTTTTACTCCCTTGAGCAAAGAGGTTTCCACATAAACTCTCCTGTCAATCTTTACTTTCAACATTTGTTCTCTACTGTCTAATATTGTAACTATGTTGAGGACCTGGTCCCATCGACTTAAGTGGACGCATACATTCCAACAAGTGGTATCAGAGCTTGAATTTTCATTTGGTTAACACCTAGAAAAGAAAAGTTCCAGAAGGAATGACTACCCCACCCAATATGGAGGAAGGTCAGTCTTCTACCAGGCCACGTCGCTTTAATGGTCATTACTATGAATGGTGGAAAAATCAAATGCATGACTATATCAACACTGATGATACTGAGTTGTGGGACATTATCTTTGATGGACCATATATTCCTACAAAGGAGGTGAAGGATGTAGAGCTCACCACTACTACTGTCAAAACCAGAAAGGAGTACAATGAAGCAGATAGGAAGAAGATAGAAAAGAACTACAAAGCAAAAAAGATTATGGTGTGTGGACTTAGAGCAGATGAGTACAACAAGATTTCTGCTTGTGAGACTGCCAATGAGATATGGGATTATCTTCAAACAACCCACGAAGGAACTCAGCGAGTGAAAGAGTCTAAGGTTGATATGCTTACCACTCAGTATGAAAATTTCATTATGAAGGAAGGGGAAACTATCTTTGAGATGAACTCAAGATTCACCTATATCACCAACGAGCTGAGAGGTTTGGGTGAACCTATTTCTGTCAGTAAGCAAATTCACAAGATCCTCAAGGTGCTTCCAAAATCTTGGGAAAGCAAGGTGGATGCCATAATAGAAGCCAAAGATCTAATGACGCTTCCCATGGATGAACTGATTGGGAATCTTCAGACCTACGAGATGAACAAGAAATAGGGGAAGACTGTGAAGGAAGGAATGAAGGAGAAGTCCATTGCATTGAAAACATCTCAAATTGAGGTGACTTAAGAGGAGGATGAGATGGCATATGTCACTAAAAGATTTCAGAAGATCTAAAAGAAGCATGGAGGCTTCCAAAAGAAAACCCCTGCCTGCAGAACTGCTACTGCAAATGATCTTTGCCATAAGTGTGGCAAGCCTGGTCACTTCATGAGGAACTGCTCCAGTCAAAAGCAGGAAACTCATGACACCAGACCTCACAAGAGGGACCTGGTCCCAGACTATGCTCGAAGAAAGGCATATACTGATCAGCTGGTGAGGAAAGCCTTTGCTGTGTGGGGAAATGACTCAAGTGAATCAAAAGAAGATGTAGAATGAAGAGGATTCAAACGAGGTAACCCTTTTTGATCTTAAGGATGATCTAGATAATCTGCCTATTGAAAACCTAAGGAAACTTGTTGCCCTGCTTATTGACTGTGTTGATGAACGAATCACTGAAAACTTAATGTTGAATAAAAAATTAAGTTTGTGTGAAGATAAGAACTCTGCTCTTATGTCTCAAGTTGCTGAAATAAGTGAAAGGATAGGTACTCTAGAGACCAGTAACATAACACCTGAGAAGGACCCTAGTACCTCAGTAGGAGGAAAGATAAAACTTAGCATTCTTAAGGAAGAACTGGAAGAAAAGCTAAAAATTTATGAGTCTAAGCTAGTTGCTTCTCTTGAAACAAATTCTCAACTGAGAAAGGATCTGAGTAAGGTCACGGAGGAGTTAAGTCACTCCCTAAAATGGACTGACTCCTCTAAGATACTCTATAATCTGTCCAATCAAAGTTTTAATGGAAAGAAAGGGCTGGGACGCAGACCAATAGAACCCCCCCTACAATCCCCATAGCAAATATGTATTTGTATCTGACAACCTTTTGTGCACTCACTGTGGTCGAAATGGTCATTTGAAAAAAAAAGTGTGAGAGTCTGAGAAAAGCTAAAGAAAGGCATGTGAAATTTGTTAGATTTGAAAATGAGGTTAAAAAGGGACACACGGGACTTGGTCCCCTTTATCGTTTCAGTAAGAACATCCTGCCTCCCTGGACATGAAGGTTTCTTATCAAGCCTTTTGATAGTTACTAGGAACTCCGTTTGAAGTGGGTTCCTAAACCTAACAAATGATTTTTATGCACAAGAGAGGAAGGAGTCAGTACTGGTAGGGGTGTTCATGGTTTGGATAAAAATCGATTGTCGTGCCTCATTTTTCTCAAAATGGGTTTTGGTGCACGACCTAACAACTCTTTTGAGCTTTGGGTGGATTGAAGAGTCGCCACCTAACGAATTAAGGCGCGTTAGGGCACCTATCTAACCTAACTAAGTCTAGCTAAGGTCTACGAACCAGAGATCGGGTAAGGGTTCAAATTACCTCGAGGGGAAGGTGTTAGGCATCCCTCAAGGTCCACAAATGTGGGTCCCGGCCGTGTCTCTTGCAATTTATGTGGGGGTTACAAGTAGAAAATAAGGTCACTTCCTTTATTGGTTATTTATTAAACATGATTGCTAGGTGATAACTAATATTAAACAATTAAAATCAATTTATTTATTAATTTAATAAATTAAACATGCAAACTAAGTGATAACAATATTAAGCAGTTAAGGACACTTTAGTTATTTTAATTAGTTTATCATGCACAACTAGGTGACAACATGAAATTAAACAATTAAGGGCATTTTAGTTATTTTAATTAATTAGCTAAGCATGCAAGACTAAACGATAATATAAAAAAATAATATAAACAATTAATAAAGAGGTAAGCGAGGAGACAGAAGTTACACAAAAAATAAGCAAATAATTTTTATTTTATTTAAGCTACCCCAAATAATTATAATTATGAACACATAAAGGGATAAAAGGATAGGGAGACTCTAAAGGACTTTAGGATCAACACTCGACTTTCTTTATTTCGATCGACTTCTCGTAGGGACAGACAAAACCAAGGTTTGTCTTTAAGATCGAGTCGATGTCATCATCTCCGTAGGGCCTAAACTACCCCTACCCCACCACCGCATGCTTTTGTCTCTACAAGCTGTCTATCGTTCCCGCTTAAGATCCAAGAGGCATTGGACTGCTACTAGGATGGGTTTAGACAAAGATAAAATATAATAGACCCACCTAGACACCAAGTCAAACAATTTGAACGAGCATTTAGCACATATGGTCTCATATTGGCCTTTAGATTTTAATTAACATGCTAACAAACACAGAGAAAGTGAAAGGTCTCATGCTTAAGTGTGTGCCTACGAACAAACATTAACTGGCAACAAGCAACACAACAATATAACAGTTAATTAATGAAAGGGGAAGTAATTACGACATAATTCCTATTTTAGTTATAAACTAATTTTAAAGGTGGCCCAAAATTATCATAGATCCAGGCATTTTTTAGAGCAGTAGCAGGTCAAAGTATTGATGCAGACAATTTATTAAATGTAGAAATTAATTAAAAGCCTATTTTAAATGGCAAAGCAGCATGCAAATAATGGTAATTAGTTGATTAAATGTGGCAAGAAAATTATACATAATGCAGAAAACTAAAATTATTTCAGGCAGAATTTTATTTGTATGGCAAAATTAAAGTGATAGATCATTCAGAAAATAGCATGTTAATGCGGTAGACACTTAGACTATTTTGTGAAATTTATTTTGAGTAGCGATCAATTCAACAAGTACAAAAATTAATCATTTAAAGGAAGAACAGTTAATTATGACACATGAAAATTAATAATTATTTCATGCAGATTTAATCTGGGCAGATTGGTTATTATTTAAAACGTGCAAATGCAGAGCAAACATATAGGGAAAATTTAAATACTTTAGTTATTAGATAGATGAGATATTTGAGGATCTATAGGCCTAATATCTAAGTGACTAACAGGTATGAAGTGATTAGCTAGACATACGGGAATTATCAAAATATAATTTTAACAAGCAAATTTCTTTAATCTTATTAACATTGAGAGAAGTTTTCCTATAGACATGATTTCTAAGTGTTTGAAAGATTGAAAATATTATAGCTCCTATAGGCATGATTTCAAAACTTCATATAATATATAAACAATTACCAAATTAATTTCAGCGTATAAATTCTAATTCAGACACAAATTTAATCATTTGAAGATCCTATGAGCATGAATTCTGTAACAAATTTATTGAAAAATTGCAATTTTTTTGAGAACACATGAATCATTTATTTAATTATTTCACATATAGACATGGTTTCTAAAAAAAGCAGAAAATATTTCCATGTATTATGACAAATTTCACAATCTTACTCATTTATTATATAAAAGGGACTAGTTGAATTAAATGGAACAAGGAGCAGACGTGTACCATTTTTATTTGTTAATAATTAAGAAGTTGGTTAAATGTCAATTCAAAAGCATATTCTAATGAGCAACTAAGACACGATCGTCTTTTGAACTATAAAAGATTAAATAGATGATTAATTACAATATCATATTTTGTTTTATCATTGTTTTATGCTAAATGTCAATAATATATATTCAGATATACAAAAGGAAGACGACATATATTTAAACCAAAAATTAGGAAAAACCAATTAATCTACACGGAGAAATATCAAAACAGTGAGCAAGTAGGTGGACACAACCTATCAACATGCTTTCTAACACAACCAAATAGCAATAAAGTAAACACGTAGCACGTAAATCCCCTCCCCCTCTAGGCGATCCCCAAATATATTTCATATATCGAGAGTTAAGAGTTTATACGAAAATTATTACAAGACAAAAACAGAAATTAAATAATATACAAAACAGAGATAAACCAATTCTTCTATTTCCTCTCATGGCGACTCTTCATGTCTTGAACCTTTAAGTTCAAACCCTGTTAAAGAAAAACAACAATACAACCCAAGTAATATACAACACATGTGATAACGATTATTTTTTATGAACTCAAGCAGAATAGGATATACGTATTACTTCAAGCCATATATTGCACATATGCAATCACACATATAAAAGGGAGAAGAGAATTGACCCGGAAGCTTCCTTTATTTATTTCAAGCATACAATATTCATTGAAACAATGCAATACATAAGTTAAACTAGTAGAGAAACAACTAACCGGTTAAGCAGATTATATGTTTTAAACAACAATGGAGACAAACTTGATCCACTACTAGACCCGAACACAACAATACCGAATAAACATAGCACTTTTCAAATCACCGAAAAAACCTTTCTTTTAAGTAGAGAGTAATATGCTTCTTCTTCTTCTTTTCTTAGTATTTTAGTATGTGAGCCAATTCGGATGTGAGTGTTCAACCGTGTGTGTAAAAGAGTGAAGCAAAGACCTTGTTTTTATAGCAGAGAAGCAGTCGTGATTTCAAAGGAAAAGAATCAATTAGGAGCAATTATGGAGAAACTATTTCCTTACCAAGAGAAACATATCAATCAAACATTACCAAATAAATCACATAAAATCCGTCCTATTTAATTAAGGTAAATCAATCAACAACAGTCAGAATGTAAAAATAGGCGAAGAGAATGATTTTAGGCAGTAAATTGATATAATTAAACTAATAGACATAAGTTATTTAAGGAAAGAGGATTGCATTCAGATTTATTAAGCTCACATTTTAAAATAATTTAGCACAATCATATAAATCACAAATTGGTACAGAATATATTTATGGTAAGACTTATAAGCAAAAAGGAATTAATTCACGGATCCAACACCATAGTAATCTTGCTCAAATTTAATAATAAGAGTCAGTTAGCATGCTAAAATTACCATAAGTAATGGAATGCCTACTATTTAAAATCTGACTTCATATAAGTAAATAGATCGATTATTCCAAGAATCAAACTTTTATTATTGAGCCAAATTAACAAAAGTCATTCCACAACATTTAAAGATTATATATTATATCTAGATTTGGCAGAAATAATCAAGGACAAACATGCTAGTATTACTATGTACCCAGAATATTAAAGGAAAATGCAAGATTTATGCTCATATGGCTAAGCAAGACAAATAAGTAATAAACACAAACCAACATATAATCACAATACAAAATCAAGCATTGATTGGGTCAACGGGGCAATAATAATAAAACGAAATCAAGCCGATCATGTAAGACTCGGATTCTCGAAACATCCATATCACAATAGCCAAAGATGTAATGAAAAGATTAAAACATTTAGATTAAAACGTATTAGGACGGATCTGTTGAGATCCGTCTTCGAACTCAAACTTCACCGGAGACGAGAAGAATGGAGACTCGAGGGTCTCGCTGTTTTGTTGTTTGTTGTTGTTGTTTTCCAAAGCAGTTGGTCTGCTTGCTGTTGCTCGGAGCTGGTGGCCGGCGCTGCTGGTGCTGTTGCTGCTGCTGCTCGGAGCTGCTATTTCGCCGGTCAGAGTTGCTGGAGTTGCTGGTCGGAGCAGTTGTTGCTGCTGTTTTTCTCGCCTAGCTGCTGCTGGTGTCGTTGACTAGAGCTGCTGCTACTGCTCGCTAGCCGGAGCAGTTGTTGCTTCAGGCGACTGTCCTCGCCAGTGGTGCTCGCCTCTTGGAGTTGCTGGTCGGACAGCAGCTTTGCTGCTTGCTTCATCCGCCAAAGGAGAGTGAGGAGGTGGACGAGGAGAGGTGGGGGAGAAGGGAGAGAGAGGGGAGCACGAAGAGGGGGAGAGATGGGCGGTTGCCACTAACGAGTAGTGGCGATTGTCGCTGGAAAAAGGATATGGAGGTGGGTGAGGCGGCTGCTGGTTTAGAGAGGAAGAGAATGAATTCTTTTAGGGTTTTGGTCTCTTTAGGAGTAAAATAGGAAAGTTGTGGGAGATTCAATCCAAGCCGTTGAAATAATTCAAATGAAAGGATGGGATTTGATCTTGAATTAATGGACGGATGAGATTAGAATGTAGATCTAAAAATTGGAATGGATTGGCTAAAATTGAAATAGAATGCCTAGAATTAAAATGAAAGGTGGCTATAATTGAAAAATGAGAATTTGGATTGGAGTGGCTAGAATTGAAAGAAATTAGAATAAGGTAGGCTAACATTTAAATGATTTTGAGGGAATTTAAAGAAATGCCATCAAATTAAAGTATTACAAAATATTATAACATTTTATATAATAAAAATCACTTAAACTTTAAAACATTTGAAATAAAATAATTATTTTGAGTTTTATTAGTATTTTAAAAATATTTTAATAGTATTTACAATAATTTTTTATAAAGCATGCATGCTAAAAATTACAAATTTTAGACAAAATTGATTAAAATTTTAGATTCGAAATATGTTTTAAAAATTACGTATTTAATCGAATAGCATTCCCAAGAGGGTTAAAGGTCGGTCAAAATTGGGTGTCAACATCGATCCAAACCGAAAAACCAAACCAAACCAATTAAATTAACTGATTTAATTTGGGTTTTGGTTTGGTTTGGTTTTAGATTATTAAGTACCGATAGTCATTGGTTTGGTTATGATTTTGTTCGAAAAAAATTGAAGAAATAACCAAACCGAACCAACAAGTTTTATACATAAATTTTATTATTATACATACATAATATATTATATTCATAAACAATTTTAAATATTTTTTATATGTTTCATCAAAAATTATTTATAATTTACTTATGAAAGAAAAATTGTCCAAGGTGAGCATTTTTCTTATTGGTTTCATGTATAAGAGTGTCTATGGAAATTCATTATGGGATTGAAAATGTCATTGTCTCTTCCTTCTATGACAAAATAGCGAATTTTGAAGTTTTATTCAGTAAATTCAATGATCCAAAGTTCTGTAATGCCAGGCATTCTAACTATTTTTTCGTTTGAATGGATTGTTGTCACTTTTTTCACGTTTTGGATGAATTGATTCTTTTATTTTTATGTATGGTTAATAACCGAACCAAACCAAACCAAAACCGAAAACAACCAAACCGATATATGTATATTATATTTGGTTTGGTTTTGATAATTTTAAAACCGATTAAGTTGGTTTGGTTTTGGTTTTGACCAATAACCGACCCAAACCAATTCGTGAACACCCCTAAGTGCTGGTATATGGACAGTGGATGCTCAAGGCACATAACTGGAGACACTTCAAACTTCCTCTTTTTGAAAGCGCACCAAGGTGGTGGTGTGTCGTTTGGTGGTGGAAAGAAGGGCTCTATCCTTGGTATTGGCATAATAGGGAGATCAGTTGATAATTCGATATATAATGTTCACTCTGTGGAGGGTTTAAAATACAATATTTTGAGCATTTCACAAATCTGTGATAAAGGAAATGAAGTCAAGTTCATGGCTGATAAATGTCTAGTTACAAACTGTGCAACCGAGAAAATTGTGATGTCTGCAGAAAGAGTTAAGAATATGTACATTGCTGATCTTGATTCTATTGAAGGGGACATTTCATGCCTGAGTGCTCAAGCTGACGATGCAAATCTTTGGCATCAACGATTAGGTCATGTAAGTTCCTCTTTACTAAACAAGCTTGTTGCAGGGGACCTGGTCCGCGGGTTACCAAAACTGAAGTTTTCAAACGATAAAATTTGTGATGTTTGTGCTAAAGGGAAACAAACTAAGTCATCTTTCAAATCCAAGAAGGGAGTCAGTACAACGAGACCTCTAGAGCTGCTCCACATAGACCTATGTGGAACTATTAAAATCCAAAGCATAGGAGGTAAGATATATATTCTTGTCATTGTTGATGATTTTTCTAGGTTCACTTGGAACATGTTTCTGCGGATGAAAGATGAGACAACTAGACAACTGATCACCTTTGTCAAAGCCATTCAAATGAAGATAAATTGCAGGATAGCCAATATCAGATCTGATCATGGTACATAGTTTGAGAACTCTCAACTGGAAGGGTTTTGTGCAGAAAATGGAATCAATCACAATTTCTTAGCACCAAGAACTCCTCAGCAAAATGGAGTTGTTGAAATAAAGAACAGAACTCTGGTGGAGATTGCTAGAACTATATTGATTGACTCAGAACTTGCAATGAATTTCTGGGTTGAGGCAGTTAATACAGCGTGCTATGTGACAAACAGATGCCTTATCAAATCGGTCGTCAAGAAAACCCCTTATGAGCTGTTAAATGACAAAAAACCTTCAATTGCGCATCTTAAACCATTTGGGTGTAAATGTTTTGTCTTGAATAATGGAAAGAATGATTTAGGCAAGTTTGATGCCAGGAGTGATGAAAGTGTATTTGTTGGGTACTCTTCTATAAGCAAAGCGTACATGGTGTTCAACAAAAGAACTCTTTACGTTGAAGAAAGCATGTACGTCAAGTTTGATGAATTTGGTACAATAAATGAGAACAATGAGTATATGAGTTTGAGGAACTGATGAACAAGCAGCAGAATGATCAGGGTACAAAAAGGAATGATACAGAACACTCAGGAGGACCTGGTCCTTCTGGTTTATCACAGGAAATAGTGTCTCAAAATCTTGAAAAAGATGAAGGTGATTCTGATGTTGACAGAGAAGAAGAGATTACCAGAAAGTCCGGATGGAAACATCAATCGTCACTTCTACTAGATAATCTCATCTCTCCACTTAACTTAGGAATTCAAACTAGGTCCAAATCAAGAAATCTAGTTGCACATTCAGCATTCATATCATCCACTGAACCCAAGAACATCAAGGAAGCTTTGAAGGATGTAGATTGGGTAACTTCAATACATGAGGAGCTTCATCAGTTTGAGAGAAGCAAGGCGTGGCACCTGGTCTCCAAACCACTCGACAGAACCATTATTGGAACCAGATGGGTCTTCAGAAATAAACTTGATGAGCATGGGATCATTGCTAGAAATAAGTCAAGACTAGTGGTACAGGGTTACAACCAAGAAGAGGGAATTGATTATGATGAGACCTTTGCTCCTGAAGCCATAATGGAAGCCATCAGAATCTTGATAGCTTTTGCTGCTCACATGGAATTCAAATTGTTTCAAATGGATGTCAAAAGTGCTTTCTTGAATGGGAATCTGAAGGAAGAAGTATATGTCAAGCAACCTTCAGGCATTGAAGATGCAGACCCAATCATGTGCTGAAATTGGACAAGGTTTTGTATGGGTTAAAACAGGCTCCTAGAGCTTGGTATGAACGCATGTCAAAGTTTCTTCTCACCAATGGGTTCAAGAGAGGTAAAATTGATAATACATTGTTCTTAAAATCCAGAGGTAAGGAATTGTTAATTGTGCAGGTATATGTGGATGATATCATATTTGGAGCAACTTCAGACTCACTCTGCAAAGAGTTTGCTGATTTGATGAGTAGTGAGTTCGAAATGAGTATGATGGGAGAACTCACCTTCTTTCTAGGCTTACAGATCAAACAGTCCTCTCAAGGCACTTCAATATGCCAAGAGAAGTACATCAAAAAGTTGCTCAAGAAATTCAATCTGCTCGAAGCAAAAGTGCTGGATACTCCCATGAGCATAAGTGTGAAACTAGATATAGATGAAAATGGTGTGGAGGTAAATCAAACTATGTACATGGGAATCATAGGATCACTCATATACCTAACTGCAAGCAGGCCAAGCATAGTGTTCAGCGTAGGGATGCGTGCAAGGTTTCAAGCAACACCAACTGAGTCTCACCTGAAGGCAGCCAAACGCATCCTGAGATACTTGAAGGGAACTTAGGACCTGGTCCTCTTCTACCCTACTGGTGACTCTTTTCATCTTAAAGGTTATGCTGATGCTGATTATGCAGACTTTTTGGTGGATCGAAAAAGCACGTCAGGCATGGCACACTTCCTTGGATCAACTTTGATTTCATGGGGAACAAAGAAGCAAAATTCTGTGGCTTTGTCTACGGCAGAGGCAGAGTATGTGGCTGCTGGATCATGATGTGCACAACTGCTATAGATCAAGCAGCAGCTGGAAGATTTTGGTGTACTTACATACACTATTCCTCTTATTTGTGATAGTACTAGTGCCATGAACATGGTCAAAAATCCGGTCCAGTACAAGAGGACAAAGCACATAGATGTAAGACATCACTTCCTAAGAGACAATGTTGAAAAGTAAAATGTGGTGATGAGGTTCTGTAAAACTGAAGACCAGTTAGCTAACATCTTTACAAAATCATTAAGTAAAGAATTCTTCATAAAAAACAGGATGAGGCTAGGGATGCACAAAATTACCTGACCCCTCCTCCTGGTTTGCACAAAAAATCCTTCTTATTGATTATGTTAAGGAGGGCAAGTATCTATACTTGTTTTAATGTTTGTCATAAAAGAATTCACTTCTGGTACCTTAATGCAGGTATACACGCATGGTGTCTTTAGGTGAAAGGAAGGTTCAATCACACATGCAGAGTTACAAACTGAAAGGAGGACCTGATCCTCATGAGGTGAGTATCAATTATACTACACTGTCTAAATGTCAACATCACTGCCACATGTCACTCTCCTATTCATCGCGTCAGTTTCAAAACGTCTTGTCGCTTCTAATACCAAGGGTCGCCTCTTTTGGGACCCGATACCATTTAAATTTAAATCTCTCTTAAAGGATTACTATTTAGCTTCCCTCTCCTCTTCAAAATTAAAAATCATAAACCTTCTTCCAAAAATCTCTAAATTTCTCTCCAAGTTCTGTTTTCGTCTTCTCTTCAAAAATGTCTATCACTGAGTCTTCTTCAAAAACATCCATCTCTCAAGAAGTTGAAAACCCTAGTTCATTCAACTTCTCCGTTCCCCCTCCTGAAGAGTCTCCATCCACCCCAGTGTGTGGTGTTGGAGAAATGTATGAATCCATCTCCCCAGCGGCCGACATCTTGGTTTGCCCTGTTCTTCACTCCGAGAATATGTTGGTTTGCTCTCATACTCTAGTTCTATCTAGTGGCAAATCCCCAAATTCAGAGGCACTGTCTGTGTCAAAACCTAATAAGGGTCTTCCTACGGAAGAAATTGACATTGGTTCGATGGCAATGCCGTCAACCATATCTGAGAGATTGTTTGAAGGGGACTTACCTGAAGGAAAAGGTCCTGAATCTTGTATTCTAACCGCTGGTGCTGAACTGGTGGCCGTTCAAAGCTTAGCCTTATTAAGAGGTGATGTTCAACCTACTTTTTTGGAGCATGAATTGGAGTGACCGGATCAGGTCCCTCACAGAAGTAAGCCTATCTTCGACCAAACACCAAAATCCTCTGACGTTGTGAGCGAGAAGGAAGAAGAAGAAGATGTTCCACTAAGATGGTGCTCAAGGGTAATGTGAGGAGGAAACCAATCTCAAGTAAATGTTCCTGAGTTGGAAACAATCAAAGGTACGTCTGAGATTGACAGTGTTGGTAAATCTGGTGAACAAGAAAAAAAGCGACAGAGAAAGGGGAAGGGAAAGGTGACTCTGTCTCACTCTAAATGAGACAAAAGGAATTATGTTACAAAGAGCGAAACACAAAAGTTTATGAGGAGTGCTATTGCGGCAAACAAAGCCCATACTGAAAGAGCTAGGAAGAGGAGAAGAGAAGGGCTTGAACCTGACCAACCTGCCTCGACTCCTCTGATTATTAAGAACAATGAGACTGAATTTGAGGATGCTGCCAAGTATGTGGCAAAAAGGAGGAGAGAAGCTGAAGAAAAAAAGGTTAAATCAAAGGGAAATCAAAGGGGAGGAATAAATCTCCTGTAAAAGGTGTGAAATCTCCTGCAATGAGTGTGAAGGTTAAAAAACAGAAACCTCTTGCAAAAGGAGAAAAAGGAAGAAAACAGTCAGAGGAACAACTCGTAAAAGGACCTGGTCCCAGGATTAAAAATCAAAACGAAAAGAAGGAATTGACTAGAGAAGAGCGGGTAGAGAAAATGGAGCAACAAAGAGTTTTAAATGGTAGAGTCTTTGACCCTAACATTTTAACAACATTTGGTATGGCCAATCTAGTTGATGTTGTTATCATTCAAGGCTGAAATCATCTGTTTGAATCACCAGTTCCATACTTGCACGAACCTAAATTGCATGAATTCTTTGACATAATGGAACTACTGGAAAGTGGTGGAATCACAACTATTGTCAGAAATGTGCAGATTCACCTTGATGAAGTAACTTTAGGAATCATTCTGGGAGTGCCTGTGGCAGGAGTTTGAACTATTGAGGGTTGTAAACCTACTGGTGATTTCTCAAAGCTTGCTACAAAACGAGGAGATGTCAAGCGTGCAGGGCTACCTAAGAAGTTTCTTAAGGGGGAGTATCAGTTGATGTTTGAGTTCATTAACAAAGTAGTGGTGCCCAGGACTGAGAAGAGAACAGTGGCTTCTACTACCGATCTTTTCCTAATGGAAAAACTTGATGAGCTTGAGGAAATCAACCTCCCTGCCATCATACTGGAACATATGCATAGAGTAATGACATGGAAGAATGCTAAGCATGACATTCCCTATGGGTATTTACTAAACTTTGTCTTTAATCATTTTGAAGTTCCAGTGGGAAAAAGGGTACCTGGTACCACCAAGCAGATGTTCACTATGTCTACTCTACTAGAATGTGAGTGCATTGAGGGACAAGCTAAGGGAAGATCTCAAGTGGCAGATGTTCTGGAGCAGCAGGCTACTCTTAGGAGAGAGGTGGCTAATCTCACTAAGATTCTGAGTGATAAGGAGTTTGAAATCACTAGGCTCAAGTCTGAATTGCAGAAGACTGCTTCCAGGGGACCTGGTACCAGTGAGGGTCACAAGCTGACGCTCAAAGAATTAAGGGATGAAAACACAATGCTGCTGAAGAGAAATGCCTCTCTCAACGAGGAAATTAAGTCCCTAAACAAGCAACTGATACAGGCCCATGAGAGTGCAAATGAGCGCATGATGTTGTTGATGCGTACTTTTACTCCCTCCCCTCCTCCGTCCTAAATGTGTCTTGTTTCTCTTGTTGTCTGTCTTTTCTATTGTAGTTCCGCCTTGCCATCACATACTATTGTGGCCTTTTTGTTGGTTTGACAAACTACAGTGGTCAGTATATATGATATGAGACTCTCTTTTGTTTTGTGCCATGTTCATGTGTGGTTTAATATCCTCTTTATGCTTACATACACATGTTCTGTGTGGCCCAAGGCCCTGAATTCTTTATTGTCTTGCATTTAACTTGAATATGTTTACTGCTTCACCTTTTCAATGATGTCAAAAGGGGGAAGTTTTGTTGTTGTAAAGGTTGGCTGTAGAATTAGGTGCATTGAACAAAAGGGGAACATACAAAGGGGGAACTGATTAAGGGGGAATACCAGTTTTATTGAATGAATGTTTGTTCACTCGTGTGAGGAGTTATGCAAGTTGTTTGTCATCATCAAAATGGGGGAAATTGATAAGTGTTTATGTTTTGATGATCTCCTCACAAGTGCAGGGACCTGGTCCTCTGCAGAGTGTGAATACTTGTCCAGTGGTCAAAGTGTTGTACAGCTGGAAAGTTGTCTGCGTCAGAAAGTTGGTGAAGCTGCAGAGTACTCCACCAATCAGAATTGACGAGGTTGCTTGTTCATTGGATAATAACTTTTCATGTCTAAATATATCTAAGGAAATACAACAAGTTATTCATTCAAAGAAAGATACGTTCAAGCTCAAGAACAACAAGAGACTTGATAGAAGTGCTGCGATTTACTTTCTGTACCAACTGTATTTTGTTTGCTTGTAATAGTGCTTACATTGTAGGATTCGTTTCGTTGTGATAAGAAACGTTTCAACCTGTTTGAATCATTGTTAGAACTAGGTTAAGGGTAACTTAGGTTCTTACTCTAAAAGTCTATATTAATCTGAATAGGATTAGTATAGTGGGTAGTGTCGTATCTACTCTAGCTTGTCTAAGCAATAGGAGGTGTTACTTAGAGTTGGGATTAGCAGGCTAATCTCGGTTTGTAACTGCCTTTTACTTTTGCTTGGAAAAGATTAGTGAAAAGCAGTTCTAAAAGTCCTAGCAGCAGGCCAGATCGTGATTTTAATCCCTTGAGCAAAGAGGTTTCCACGTAAACTCTCTTGTCAATCTTTACTTTCAACATTTGTTCTCTACTGTCTAATATTGTAACTGTGTTGAGGACCTGGTCCCATCGACTTAAGTGGACGCATACATTCCAACGTATGTAATTCTTGAATGAGTAGTATTATACTCCACTTCATTCTTAAAATCTAGGTAGATATGTCTATGATCATAGTAGGCTATTTTAATCGGTTCTTTCAAGTGAAATTGAATAAGCACTGTATTTTTAATTGATCCAACTAGGATTGTGGATTTAAGTTGGTTATTTTAGACTAAAAAAGTATTTAAAAATTGACCTAGAAAATCGACCTTAGAAAGTCGATTTTTGGATGGGAGGTTGGAGGAAAAAAAAAAAACCTTAGAAGGTTAGTTTTTTTTTTTTTTAAAAAAAATTAAAAAAATACTACCAACCTCAGAAAGTTAGTCTTTTTAATTATAAAATAATTAAATGCACCATTTGGAGTTCAAACCCCGTAATCATTGTGGCAACTGGCAAGATACACTTCTACTACTAGATGATTGGTGTTTATTAGTGTAAGATTATGTTATGTTTTATCTATACTTATTAAATTTATAATTTCACGAAAAAGGGAGGTCGATTTTTATAAATATAAATAAATAAATTTGCAATTAATTTTAAAAAGAATGACCGAGGTCGGTTTCCACAATTTTTTTTCTTTTTCTTTTTGAAAAATGACTTATCGATTTTTGGCACTAAAAGAAATTTATATTTGGAAAACGATTTGGTTTTAAAAAATAGAATTTTCAGGTTGAATTTTTTAGTAGTGGCCTTGGTTGTGAGGCTTGTTCTAATTAATCAGTAATCACAATGGTATCATCAATAACCTCTATGATTTTTTTCACCTAGATTAAGATGATAATCATGTTGATTATTAGTCTTCGATTGTCGTGAGACTTGAACTCGAAGCTTCGATCACTAATAACTGACATGCTACGCCACTAAACAATTAAGCAATGGCGTTGTTGGTTAAACGTAGTCATTTTCGCTCACAAATTATTTATGTGAAAATTATATTTTCTTTTCTCTCTCCTAGAAAATGTAAATAAGTGTGGAATAATTTATTAAAGTAAGGATAAATTGGAAAAAGATTAATTAAGGCCTTCTTTTGTCTTTTAAATGAAATGCTAAAAGATACTTACTATGT
>JAJONQ010036124.1:0-13181 GCA_036250385.1 Solanum microdontum
ATTTTTTATTGAATATTTTAGTGTCATCAGTACTCATCTCATATTTTGTGTTATTTTCTTAAGAAACACCTTAGATAATTGTATTTTGGTTGGACTAATGAAATATTTGGAGCACAAGTTAATTATATGTTTGTATGCAAACTTTACTGAAAAATCAAAAAATCTGAGGTTTATTAGTTTGGTTTGATTTATAAATTTTAAAATATGACACAATGGTTTGGTTTGGTATTTGAAAAACCTGAACCAAATCGAGGTTGAAAAACCCAAAAAAATCCAAATTTTATTATTTTGGTTTGATTTATAAATTAATTTTTTTACACAAATAGTTTGATTTGATATTTGAAATACCTGAACTAGCCCGATCATGTACACCCCTAGTTGTGTGCGTCTTCAATTGTTGTCACGTGGCAGTATGGTTCTCTTTGCAGTTCGCAATTCGCAGCAATATACAATTCTTATATATATATATATTCAATTTAATCCATTAAACTTCACATCAACAACGTTGTTAGGCTATTATATAACGAAGTGAACATGTCAAGAATTATACAGTTGAATCGACATAGATTATATCACAGTGAACTTAAATCTCCACTAATAATTACTTTAAAAATATAAAAAATGAATAAAAATTTATTTAATCAAAATAGCGAGGAAGATAAATAATTATAGAAATAGTAACTTATTTAATTGAAATAGTGAGGAAGTTTGTGTGGAGTGAATGAAAATTTGAAGAGTTATTTTTGTGTTCCTGTTTATGTTGTGATCTTTTCATAAAGGCAGAAGCATCTTTTTTTATATTGATGTGATTTTTTCGATAAAGCATAATAACAAATAATAGGATATAAGCATGTACTATGGGGGTGGGGGTGTTATTGGGGTCCCAACGAATCCATTGTTTAATTTTCAACTTTCAATTTAAAAAATTTCTTTTGAGCCGATTGTCACGGACTTAGAGTGTTGGCTAAAGTTCCGTGCGGCCCTTGATAATTTACTCACTACTCTTTCAAGATCTTGTAAACTCAAGGAAGCCTTTAAGACTTAGATCGCTAAGAGAATGCTTTAAGGAAAGACTTAGAAAGATCAAAGAGAGAGTTTTTGGAAGAAGGCTTTGTATTAGCTTTGGAAGATTGTTTTACACTTAAGTGATGGTTTCTTGGTTGGTTGGTGCCTTGCAAATGAGGGGCACCTCTATTTATACTAGCACCTAGGGACTAAAGTACAATTTTAAATTACTTCCTAAGTCCCTAAACTTATTTACACTTTGGTCCTAGCTCTAGAACTTTCTACACACTCTAGGACCTTCCATTGCCTTCTAAGTTATTCTAGAGAATTCTAGAAAATTCTCTAGCCTTCTTGAATAATCTAAAGGGTTCTAGAGTCTTCCGGAAACCTCTCCACAACTCTAGACCCTTCCGCCCCTATCCGGACGCAAAATTTAACTGCGATGTGGCGGGACGTGACATGATGGTGTATTTGAAATGATCTCTTTACTGGTAAGACAAATGTCATATACTTTACATTTTTTAAACTTCACTTGTGAAATTATATTAAGCATATTGTTGTTTTTAATATTACAAATCTATAAAATATACACCATCTATATATATATATATATATATATATATAAAGCTGAATATCAATTCGCTGATGTGGTATGCTTCAATGGCCAGTATCACTATTTTTCTATATTTTCATAATTTTCAATTTTTTACCTTCATTTTCTGTTAAAAAATATGTTTAAAAAATTATTCTCTTCCCTCATTATGAGCCTTCATAACATTTATTTCTTCCAAAAGTAATGATACAATGAATATAAATGTACAATAACTAAAAAGGAAACGTTAATTTGCTTAGTTTAATTTGATTAAGTTACTGCTAAATCGATAGTAACTAAAATTAACCAAAAAAATAATGTTAATTTGAGTATAGCATTAACTTAAAAAGGAACGTGAATTTTGCTTAATTTAATTAAACGACAGTAACTAAAATTAACCAAAAAAATAATGTTAATTTGAGTATAGCATTAACTTAAAAAGGAACGTGAATTTTGCTTAATTTAATTAAATTAAATTACTGCTAAAATTGGAGGTAACTAAAACTAACCAAAAAGGAACATTAATTTGATTAGCGTAAGTTTTCTTATACCAAAATAACTAATGACTAAAAATTAGCACTAATTAAGAGATTTTAATTTTCTTAATTGTGAAACTAATGATTAGCTGTAAGTTTTCTTCCTTTCCGTTTTTTCATCAACAGTTTCTTTATTTTCAATTATATTAATTAGTATGTATTAATCTTTGAGTAATTATATTTTAATTAATTTTGTGTCTTTTCGTATTCTATATTTTTGTACTATATATAGATTGGAAGTGTATTTTTTTTCTTCATGTAGTAGCTTGCTTACTATATTTGTTTTTAACTATATTGTTAGTCTAACATATTTTTCTTTTCTTTTTTTCAAAATTGGTCATTATAATAGACATGATTTAATTTGATTATAAGAAATAAAATTTGAAGAATGTGGAATGCGATTTATTTCAAGACAAAAGATGAATTGATTTATAATTTTTCACTTTTCACATATGAAACTCAGATGACACTAATTAAATTCTCTTTTGATATGTTCAATCTCTTATTTGACTTCTTGATCACCTTAATTCTCATAATGTATTGTGAAATTATGTATGTTGAAGTTTTTTTTTTTTGTTGATAGAATGTGTTTGGCAAGTGGACTAACTAATGTGGAATACAAAGTCATCCATGAGACAAAGAACAAATTGAGATGCTTGATGAAAAAATTTGTGGGGGAAAACTAGGGATTCACGCACAAGTAAGAGTTGAGAATTTATCTCGGTAGTAATCATAAATTTTCACAATATTTTATTACATTAGATGTTTGTATGGCAATTACAGGACTCCTCTTACTTGGTGAAGTTATTCCTAAATTAGAAGATCAATCATTCTCTCTATTGTCACCATAGAAGTGTGCTAAATGAGTTTAGAAAGCATAATTATGCAAGTTTTTCATAGAGATGCCATGAGTAAGTTTCATTGTTTAGACAACTACATTATTGTACATTCATCATTTTTTGAAGAAGAAAATTTGTGCTCTTTTGAAGATATTGTCTCAAAGCCTATATCAAATATGCATAATAATGTCATGTGTACTTCACTTTGTTAAAAAAATATTTTGTGTGTTTGTGTTTTTATGATTTTAGTTTTATTTCATTTTTCTTTTATTTGAAATGCAAATTTACTTATTTTTAAATGCGTTTCACCTAACACCAATAAAAATATTATTTTTGTGTTTTAATCAATATAACAAAATTAAAATTTATTTCCACTATATGAAGTTATGAAAATATTTTTTTTAATTTATTGATTTTCTTATAAACCGCGCGAAGCGCGATCAAATTCACTAGTTATAATATAGATTTGAACCTAAGCTAAACAATTAAGATTGAACCTTAACCAAAACCTATAGACTGAATTAGGAGAACAAAAATTTAATTCAAAACCAGGAAAACAAGTTATATTGAAGCCCAATGCCAAGTAAAGCCCTAGACTACAAGTGAAGAAATTGAGTGGAGTCATAACCCGACACAAGAAGGGTCCTTGTGATAGAATGATTGAGATTCCTCTTTTCTTAACTAAAAATCTCGTGTTCGAATTTCTGAAAAATAATTCTTTTATTGGATGCGCAATCCTAAAAGTTGATAAATTTAAATTTCATCAGATTCTATACAAATTTGAAAAAACATAAAAAAAATAAAATATGTGGATTGTGGCCTACTGACTTTGTGAAACAGTATATTGGCAAGTTCTTTTCATTTTATAATAATGTTAATTAAAACGTCAGTTGACTGTAACGTAACGTTGTTGACCCTTTTTTGTCAATGACTCAAAAACATAAACTGTAAATTTATCAACAAAGTTGACAAACTCAACAACGTAAATAATACTCCTTCCATTCATTTTCGCTCGTCACTGTTTAATTTGACACATTTATTATAAAAAAATATTAATATAAGTATTTTACCTAATTATTTTTATTAAATAATGTTTAGTATTAGGTGTTGAAAAATAATTTGGGGAATAAGTACTTAACGTTGAAGGTAAAACATGAAAAAAAAAATAATGGTTTTTGCTTGATATGTCAGAAGTGACAAGTAAAAATAAAAATTTATTTTAATAATAAGTGACAAGTAAAAATAAACGGAGGGAGTGATACAAAATAAATAAAATAAAGGTTTTGCTAAAATTATTAAGTTTCCCTTAATCCTAGATAAATATTTCAATTTCCAACTTCCAGAATAAGCTGGTTTTGATAGAATGCTTTCATCTAAAAGTTTAAATCATTAATATATTTATATATATTTTAAATATTTAGTTATATAATGTTTCAACATGATTTTTATGTGTGAATTCGAATTTTCTTAATAGATAAGACATGTCAAATAATTTTTACTTTTCAGGTTACGTAAGGTGAAATTTTAACTTTTATGTTTGTTTTTTGGGGGTTATGTTGATCGATATTTAAACTCATAATTTTTTACGTGTTGAAATATTTGATCATCTGATATAAAGGATTTAGTAGTTAGATAATATAAGTTTTTATTTGTTTAATTATATTTTAATAGTACTTTATAATGCTCCAAACGTACTGTCAAATCTAAATTAAAAGTTCATAACGTGTATAATTTAAACCCACAAATTTAATTCAGCCGTAGTTAAGTACGTAATTGACGTACAATAATTTATCCTTTTAATTGATTGGAAATATTGGTCAAGACTTCAAGTCAAAATTAAATAATTTCAAATGTTCAAACCTTCAAAATTCAACAATAGGTTTGAACATTATTTCATGTATGATGATTATATGATAACTTTTAAAGTGCATATAATAAATTTTTATTTAATTATTATTTCTAAGATATATATGAATTGAACATTCAATTTATTTAAAAATTGTACTTATTAATTAATCACAAAATACTGACATAATAAAGAAGTATTCCTCTTTCATTGATATATTATTTAATTAATTCATAAAAATATATTCGAATGTCAATAAATTAAAGATCGGTCTTTCCCACAATCCTCAAATGATTATCAAGATTCTTCACATTTAGATGTAAAATAAATTTTACACCTATATAAAGGATGTTTTCTTCATTGTGTTGAATTGTGAAAAGAGAAGAGAAGTAGATAAAGAAGTACTATATTGTATTTATTTTTTGATATTTATATAGTGAAATAGATAATTGAGACAAAAAAATATATTTAAGTCTCCAATTTATTTACTATATAAAATAGAGTAATTATAGGTTGAAGGAAGTTATTCTCTTTTGCTTAAGCTTTGAACTTTTTAAATAATCTAAAGTTGTTTGAGTTATACGACGTTGTTAGACTATTGTGTTCCGAAGAGAATAAGTCACAAATTACAAGGCTCTATATCTATAGCTTCAGTAACTGCGCTCTCTAGCTATAATTTTGTTCGTTGTGGAGGCTGCACTATATATAAATTTTGTATTTACACATATAGAATTTTTTCAGAACTCCGTTTATATATTTTGCTTGCCAATATACAAAACATGGTAATTTATTATGATTTTTTCATAAATCATATGCAAATAGCTAGAGTAAGCATATACAAATTCTGAATTTATACAATCATGAATCAAATTATACAAATTCTGAATTTATACAATCAAAAATTGAATTATACAAATTCTTAAATTATACAATTAGAAAAATCAAGTAGCAAAATTTCACGAAACTGTAGCCACGGATTAAAAATAATTAAAATTATAGTTATATTACGTAATATACTCTAAATGTTTACCATTTCACATAGTTTTCCCAAAATTATACTACCGAATCAATGTAGATTATACCAAAGTGAACTTGAATCTCCATTAATAATTACTTAAAAGATATAAGAAAAATAAACAAAAAATTATGCAATCAAAATAGTGAGGATGATAAACAATTATAAAAAAAAAAAACTTTTAATAGGTAGTGTACAATACGCATTTGACGAATGAGAATTGCATGTGACAATCATATAAGAGAGAGTTTGAGGTTGAAGCCAATGGCGGAGTCGTGGAGCTAGAATTTTTAATTAAGGAGTTTAAAATTTGAAGAAGTAAACACATGAACTAATCGTAGAGGATTGACATGTAATCTATATACATTAAAAATAATAATTTAACCATAATAAATAGTAATATTTTCCGGTGAAGAGGGTTCAGATGAACCCCTTGAATGTATGTTGGTTCTGCCCCTGATTGAAGCAGGTACCTTTCCGTCACATATCTGCTTCAACAAAGGTATTTTTTGAATTTTTTTTTTAAAAATATTTCTTTTAGTTTTAAATTTATATCCTTTATTTATAGCTTTATTACTTTGAATATAAGTAATTTATGTATAAAGTTTGTAACTACTTTGAGTAAAAAGTCAACGATTGATGAAGAAAAATATTTTAATTATGCACATCCCAATAAAACTCTTCACATTAGATTTACGAGAAAAAAATGAAATAATGTACTACCACATATATATATATATATTATAATTTATTTTAAAATAAAAATTTAAAATCATTTTATCAAATACCATTTAAAATTTATCAATATCATGAGATCGATTCAATATCATGTGTGTGCATGACAAATAAATCCTTCTAGACTGTGCCACACTAGTCAACTCTTCCTAGAAAACAATGTCTCAAGACTTTTTCATGAAATGACAAAATCGTTTTTCCCACAAAAACAAGAGACCCCTACCATGTGTACGTCTCCGTATAAAATTAGTTCATGAAAATATAATTCATTCATTTTTGTGAAATTTACGTATTAACTCATTCATTTAATGATTTAGTGATTTGATTTGTCCAATTCATCTCATTTACATGTTGGCACTGATAATCGTATGATATATAGTTTAAATTGACTCATGAGCGTTATTATTTTAAGTTGTACACACAATAACCTTACTTGGAACCTGCAGATTGACAAGTGAGGCTTGCTCAAGTGGTTGAGCATCATTATCGTCGATTGATAAGTCGAGGGTTCAAGTCGCTCCGCTTGGGAGGAAAATATGGAGACAAAATACTTTTTTAAAACTTGTGATGGAAGTGTGTCTAATAGAAACACGTTATCATTTCAAATGCTAAGTCATAAATTGAATGTCTCAATAAAATTTACCAACAAATTTAACTGATTTTCAAGTCTAGATGTATATATATGACTTGTTCTTTCCCCAAACGTCACCTATATATATATATATATATATATATATAGTCATGATCAAACAAACATGACCAACACCTCCCCTTGCAACTTTCCTAGAAAGTTCTTTCATTTATGAAATTATTTCTTTAAAAACTCACCAAAATAATTAAATCCCACATCAAGAAAATACCAATATCTATTTCTCTTATTATATATACCCAAAAATCAATTTTTTTATTTTTTATATATTGGTTACAATTTAATTATCCAAAAATGTCCAAAGAAGGTGTGAAGATAGTTATAATAAACACAGAATATATACAAACAGATGCTAGTAGCTTCAAATCTGTAGTTCAAAAATTTACCGGCAAGAATTCAACTTCTCCGGCGCCGGCAAAGTCTACGCCGCCGGCATACCGCCGGAGATATGATCATGGTGATGACAATAAGTTGTTGAAGGATTTGTCCCCTCTAGATGAACTTCTTGGCCTTTATGCAAATGAAGTAGTACGTGATTGATGAATAGTTATATATACGATAACGACAGAGACATAATTTTCACGAAGAAATTTATTATGAGGCAAGTTACATATTTGGTCGATTGGTAAAAAAATAATTATATTTGCTAGTTATATATATACATTGTTATGATACTTTATGTATATTATACATTAATATATACATTTGTCGGTTGTTATTATTTTTGTTGGCATATGTACAATGTAAGAAATTCCTTTACACCATCTATAGATTTTTTACTAAGGAATTTATCATCTAGTATATAGGTGTAATATAAAAAAAAAATACTTTATATATATAGTGTGATTTACTAGTAAAGAGGTTTGGATGAACCCGCATGCTCTACAATACAACAATCTAAGTTATAACCCCTTTTCACCCGTCTAGCTCTGCCCTTGCAATAGGCTCGAATATCAAACTACTCGTGCCCGCTCATTTTTCCTCACTCTAGATGAAGTGGATCTTTTAGTCATATCCATTTACCATATATGTATCTTGTGTTTAAGCACTATGCACTATAAATGGTATAAGAACTATTTATATAATGAATTTGAAGAAAAGTATTCATTTGATCGACTTATTGAACTCTTCAACTAATTCAAAGTTATGATGTTGTTGGACTCTTAATGTATCACAAAGAGGACAAGATAAAAGTGATAGTGCTAGATCGATATAGATTATATAATAGTGAACTTGAATCTCGATTAATAATTACTTAAAGATATAAAAAAACAAAAAAATTATGAAATCAAAATATATAGTGAGGAAGATAAACAATTATAGTAACTCGTAATAATAGAAACAATCAAGAATGGTGAACAGAGAGAATAATGCAATCACAAAAGGTAATAATACTTTGGTGGCAATAAGTAGGTTCGTCACTAAATGTTGTCACAATACGTTTGATTTATTGTAGTGTATAAATCGAATTTAACAAATGTGATTTATAACATGTGACTATATGAACTTGGATAATTTTCTCCTCGTGAACAATTTTTTTTGTTGAGTTAGGCCTAAGTATCAACGAAGAATAAAGAAGCAATAATAATGTCTTAAAAGAAGTGGAAGGTTGTCTTTCTGTCCTTTACTTATGTACTTATTGGTTGGTACATAAATCTATTACAAGAAATTATTTGTGTTTGACAACTATACGTACAAGGTACCCTCTACACCTAAACAAGAGTACAAGGTGCCATCATTTGTGCCGGATAATGACTACTATTCAACATATGCGTTAGAGAAGTTTCTCGTCTTAGTTTTACTTTCTTGACCTGACAACTACCCCTGAACAAATAGGGCAAAATTAATCATTTCGCTTATATATTACTATTGAATCCCCTTGACATAATGGATGGAAAGTTATAGCAAAACGCAAAATGGGGTTTATAGGGGAAAAGGGGGGGAATTATACCCCTCAATTTTACGATTTGAGTGGATATACTCCTCATTAAATAAAAAGGTGCATATATACCTTCGTCGTCTTATAAATAATGTATACTAACACATGACCTAAATTTACAACATTAAAAGAAATCCTAAAATTAATTTTTAAATTTCAAACCTAAAAATTAGGTTTACCCTCTGGACCCAACCCAACCCAACTGAAAAAACAAATCCCTCTTTTATTTGGTCACTACACCCCCAATGACTTAGAATATCAGGATTTTTCAAGGGATTAATGTTTTTTTTTAGTTAGGTTAGGTTCGGCGGGATAAAAAAAAAACTGGTGATGTAATTTTTTAAAGTCATGTGACATTTTTGAAATTAAAAAAAAAAACATTTTAGGATATATGTTTTTCTTTAATTCGGTAGATATAGGCATGTTAATGAAAAGGGTAAATGTGCATCATTTGTCAGACGTAGAAAGTATATATGCAACACTTTTTAACGAAGATATATCTGCTCATAAAATTAAAGAATATATTTTTTTCCTTTTCTTGTAATTATAATTTTTTTTGGCTCCACCACTTATCTTCTTCCGTAACTTATTCAAAACAATAAAGAGAAGGAAGTTAAGGTTTCTAATCAATAAGTCTTGGAATTGTATTGGACATAAATATTGGAAAATCATGTAGGCCATAATTTCTTTAAGTAAACATGTGCAGGATCACATGTTAGCAAGTTTGTCAACCTTTTGCAATTGGATACATCATCATGACAAGAATATATAGCTGGAAGTTAATTTGATATTATTATAGTAGATTAGAACCTCACATAAATTGAAAATTTTATTTGTGGTCTATTTATATGAATTTGGATAACAATTTTTTTTTTATGAGTTAACTTTTGAGGTTGAGTTAGATCCAAATATCATATCTTTACATGATATCAAAGTCAAACTCATTTCTAATTGGGTCCACATGTTATATTGTCCATACGCCAGTTAGCGTTGGGCATGAAAGGAGGTTTTAGAGTAGGTCAGAGTCCCACATTGATTGGAAAATGAATTAATGGTATGTGTGTATGGATCTGACCAATCCTCCCCTCATGAGTTAACTTTCGTTGTTGAGTTAGCATCATGTATCATATTTTTACATTGAATCAGAGTCAAGTCCTTTTATGTTTGGATTCTCATATTATATTGTTCACACTCCACATTGCGTATCGTGAATGGAGAATGTTAGAGTGGGTTAGAGTCCTACACTAAAGGTTAATGAAATTATGATTTGTTATGAACTTAAACAACCTTTTCCTCGTGAGCAAATTGTTACGTTGAGTTAGGTCTAAGTGCTAACTAAGAATTGAGAAGCAGTTTTGGCAAAAAATTAAGAAGTGGTAGGTTGTCAAATATCAAAACTTTCTGCCTACTATATATCTCCAACATATGTTATGTTTAAGGTAGCAGCACAGGACAAATTAGCCAGCTCCTAAATATAGGTTTTTGCCTCATACTAGCTAGATATTGTGTCTCTTTCTTTATTGGATTGTTCTTTGGTGACCATTCATTCCTCTTTAAGTCTTATCAATCAATTAGCCAATATACACCCTTATACATCAATATATAATATTTATATACTTATATGAACAATGAATCACCTTTTATGAAAATGTATAATATTGTTTTAAAATGTATATTTCTTGTATTATAAAGTATAGAACACATTGCTAGCTACATAATAAGTTTTTTTTTTTTACAATTTTCGATTGCAATTCTTGTTCAAAACTTCAAATTTCGTAGACAACCTCCTTAGGCTATTTTCAACCGGAAAGGACTATATGTACTTATTGGTTTGGTCAAATATCAAATCTTGCTACCTACTATCCCAACATTTGCCAAATTTAAGGTAACATTATCCTTCTTTTTCTTTCTTTTTTTGAATAATTGGATTGCCTTTAAACGTTTATTTCATTTTATTTTTTTTGGTTCTTTATCTCTTATAAATGATGTAATTGAAATTCTGATTCAGATAATTTCTGAAACCTTATCTATTATGTTAACTATTCAGATCGAATTTGGTATGAAGAAATAAGTCGTAAGCCAAGGCAATAGCTACATGCGTGATCAATTATCCCTTGTTCTTAGTGCATAGTTTAATTTGAAATGACTCAAGTCAAATTGGTGCAACATGTTTTTATAAATAGTTGGATCGCGGGTTCACTGTTTACATTTCTCATTTGATATACATAAATTATACATTGATGATATATGATTAGACACGGATTTTATATATAAGTATTATTTAGGTTAATTCTTTTTTTTTTTGTTTCATTTTTTGTTTCTTCACTTAACTCTAATAAAGAATAGTATATTCCCTGTATTTTAATTAATTTTCAAAACTAAATAATCTCCATCTTTTAAAACGTACATACCATCAGCCTGTCACCTCCCCAAGCCCAATTACGTACGTATTGGGCCTATGGGCTCCATTATTTGTCTCCCTTGTCCCTTGCTCTCCTACTTCTATGATGTATTTCTTATTCGTTGATACCTCAAGAGAACTTTAAGAACAAAAATGGAGTCAAAAATTTTAATTACGAGGAGTTTTAACATTTTTTTACTAATCGGATACAAAAAATATTCCTAATGATGTGAATTTTATTTATTTATTTGAAAAATCATGTGAATTTAGTTTTAAAAAATAATATCATATCATATTAAAAATATTTTTGAACTGACTTAACTAGGCACTTACAACTCCATATTGCTTCAATGTTGAAGAGTGCATGGCACTATGACATCATTGGCTTGACCTAAAATCTAATAATTGAGTGATAATAATGTATGTAAAGATATTTATTACTCCCTCTATCTCTTTTTATTTGTTCAATTTTAACTTTTTATTTGTCATTTTTGACAAATCAAGAAAAGACAATATATTTATTTTTTATTATGATCTTAATCTATTTAGAGAGTTACTGTTTTAAAAAAAAAGTAGACCTCTTTAATGAGTAAATTGATTTTGAAATTTATCAATTAATAGGGGTAAAATAATAAACTCACTGTGTCAAATTTTTTTAAAATATGTATACCAAATTAAAAATGGATAAGTAAATATGAAGGGGGTAGATTGGTGTAATCATGAATTTGTATATATTTTTTGGAAAATTGGGATTTCAAGAACATAATTGGCACTTTCAAGAATAAATGAAATTGGTAATGATGACTATGAAGAAAAATTTACATTTTTCAATCCATGAGAAATCCAATGAACTAGTACTCCTCCGTTTCTAAATAAGTGATATTTTTAATTTTGATATAGCATTTATAAAATTACTCATTCCAAAAAAATAAGAAGTGTTTTTATTAATTTATTATAAATTCAATATTTATAGTATGATTTAATAGTTGTAAACTAAAAATTCTGACTCCGTCTTAATAAGATCTTACATTTTTTTGGAAAATTGAGATTTCAAGAACATAATTGGCACTTTCAAGAATAAATGATATTGGTAATGACTAATTAGGATGACTTTGAACTTGTATTATTAACCAGACATGTAATCACAAAAGAGTATGATGAAAAGAAATAAATATTCCTATTTATGGGAAATCCAATGAAGTATGTTTAAGCCCATATTTAAGAATCTTGACAACTCATACTTGCTTAGAGGGTGTGGGATCACTTTACAAAAGAAAAAAAAAAATCAAATATCATTATGATGATGAGGCTATACTACTTTCTCAAATATTGTGTTTTCTTTTTTGTTTTTCACCCGATACCTGGTATCTATATTGAAATTTGATTAATTTGAATCGTGATGGATAAGGTCTTATTCAAGGGTACCGCTCCCTATCAAAGCTTCTTCTTTTTTTCTTATCAAGGACTTGAATCTGAAAACCCTAATTAAAGGAGGAATAGCCCCATCTACTGTCACACCCCAAATCCGGATGTGATGGCACGTGTCCATTTCCCACCGGACACGTCAGCCTAACCCAACCACAACGATAGAGAAGTAGAAATACGAGAATAAGAGATAATAAAT
>JAJONQ010036125.1:0-19400 GCA_036250385.1 Solanum microdontum
AGTAGTCATTTTATTTAGCTTAAATTAATAATTCCAATAATTTCTACCTATATTACTCAACTCTTCCTCTTCCTATAACTTTTTTCATAATTATAATTTATGTAGCTAAAGTATTGTACTTTAAATGAATAAATAAATTTTGATATTTGAAATTTATTTATTATTATTTTCCTTATTTGATTTAAATATTCACCTACATGATTCATATCTAATTACCTATTCAATTGTTACTCTTAATATCCATAACTCTCATCTTTTTCATATTCATAACCTCCAAATATTTTATTTCAAACATTAAGATATCTTTTGATATTCCTTTATTTTTATCTCTTTAAATACATCTTTCTTGTTTTTAATGAGACCACTATTCAAGGTTATCCTTTTCATTCCATAGTTAAAGTATTGAAACACTTATATCACTATTATACTATTTGATTCTTGCTTTAGTTTAACTTGATAAAGAAAACTCTTGAATTTCATTGGTTATGGGAGAAGGTGTCTACAAGAACTCAAAAAATTATGTATTGTTTCTACATTTCTTTTTCCATCTATATTGTTATGATTAAAGAATGTGTATGTTGTTTTTTGTTTTCTTTTTGTGTGTGCTTTCTCTGTATTAGACTTCTTTAATTTTAAATTTATATGAAATTTTGATAGTCGTATCTTAAAGATTTATTTGAAATTATTGTGTTTTATGCTTAGTACATTCCCGTTTTCATAGAATTATAATCGTAATAAAAATTTACATGGACACATGTGCAACGCACCTGTCCAGAAACTAGTACATGAATAAACATGATTAAAGACAAAATTGTCTTGAATATATTAATCTAAATAATGAATAAGCAATAGTCTAAGCATAACCAACTTTACTAATACATATATCTTTATATATATTATTTTCTTCATATTAATGCACATTATTAAAAAGATAGTGCAAAGTGTGTTTGCTTTGTCTGCTGCACAAAAATCGTGAGAAGAACTCGTAAGAATTGTGCCTTGCCGTTCAATTCTTGACATTTGACGAGATGAATCTATCACTCTATAAATGGAGGATCAATATGTAACTTTACTTCGACATATTTAATCAGAGTGAAAAAAAATTACATCCTCAAACACTTATAAATAGTGCACTGCAATTTACATGGAGGGATCATTTCCAAACCCCAGTAGAGGATGTGTGAAAAGCATCAAAGCTCTACGAGATACCTCCATCACGCGCCCAACAAGTGGTACATTTACTGTCTCCCTATTCCATAAATAGTTCTTATCCCAGCTGCAAAAATTGTTCGAAAACCATTCAAATATAGGAATAAACTATACGACTAACCATTATATATATATATATATATTTGGCAAGACGAGTGAGGCTTGCTCAGTTGGTGAAACACCTCCACCTCTAACCAATTATATTGGTCAAGGGTTCAAGTCATGTTGTAGCAATGGGGCAGTACAACTTACAAGCCTCATTCGTTTTGCCAAAAAGAAACATCTTTTGCAAAAGGCATAATATATAAATAGGACCCTTTACTTGACTTCAAATTATAACTTTGACCATTAATTTTGAAAGCGCACAAGTAGACACTCTAACTATCAATTTTTTTTTTTAAAAAAAACACTCGAATATTTCAGGCAAAACACGTGATATAATGCTCCAACGTGGATAAGTGAACCATTCAGTTGCTACAACTAACTAAAATAAGTACATCTAGATTTTAAAAATAATAAAAATAAATTATAATATAGAATAAGGTGAAAGTGAAAACAAATTCTCTTTCTTCTCAAAAAAATCCTAATCTAAATTTCTAAAATTCATGCCCCTTATATTCAAATCAAAGGAAAAATTGTTCAAGATATGTGCTGAAATTTCATATACTTGAATGGTTACCTATTCTTCTTCCTCAATTTAATCAATGTATCAAGGTTCAACACTTTACAAATAAGAATTTGCATATTGTTGGTCAGATGCTCAAGCCAATATGAGAATCACTAGAGGAAACTAATGTTTTTGTTGCAATATTATTTCAGAGCAGCTCATAGATATAGAAAGACATGAGAATCAATAAACTTTTCCTTCTTTTCTTTAGTTTGAAGTGTATTTGTGCTTTAAGTTGTCAAATACTTAATGGAAAAAACAGGATGCTTTGTGTATTGTGATTGTCATAGTGACTAGCAAATTACAATTACGAATTTTTGGAGGCCAAAAAATAAACATAGAGTGCTAAAAATTATAAAGTACATTGGTGCACTTAAACTGTTTGATTAACTGTGTGAATGAATTTTTCAGAGATTTTTGTCAAGTTTGAGTAGCAATCTGATACCTAATCAAAATGTGAGGAGTCCCTTAAGTGTGGATCAAAGTCGTTGATTAAAAGTATTCGGACTTTAATTGCATTCAATTTTTACAAGTGTATACTCACCTCATCTTGCTTACTATAGATATAGGCAAAACGAAAAACATCATTTTAACTTTTTTTCACAATAACAAAAAAATAATTAAATGTCACTTTCATTTGGTTGCATTTTGCAATGAACGGCAAATAATGCAAAAAAGAGGGAAAATTGTTGAAAAAATTAGAACTAGAATAAAGTGAAATTTAATTTAAAAAATGAAGATATATATATATATATATATAAGGATTGATTAAGGATTAAATTGTCTTTTCAATGTTTTTTTTATTGTTGGGCCCCTCAAATTTTACATCTGACGTGCCTAATTTGGGTGTATTTCACGCATTAGACTCCACATAGGACACAAATTTCCATGTAGGATGTCACGTATGACTTGTGTGTTTAATGTTTTAACTTTATACAACTTTAAGTGTTTGCTTGTGCACACCAAAAGTTGAAGGGAATAAATGTAAAATGATGTCAAGTTAAAGGGTATAGTTATGTATTATGTCATTAAAATCTGAAGCCATCAACCATAATGTCAGTCCTATTGCAGAGAATAAACAAAGCGAAAAGAAAACACAATAGGATGGAGGGATCTTAAACCTCTTTATTTCCAGGAGAAATTTCTTTCTCTGTGACGTTGTACTCCACGATTCGACTCACTGAAGACCTGAAATGTACAAAAAAACAACATTTTGAAATTGTTCATACACAACAATCCCAAGCCTAAAGGAAGACATGATATAGTAATAAATTGATTAACTTTAAGAAGAAAGGGTTGGCTAAGAACTATTGACGTAAACCATAGTAGTTACAGTCTCTCAACATGCAACGGATATTATGCTGGGAACCTTAGATATTTTCGTGATCTATTTTTTTTTTTTTTGAGAAATGAGTTTAAGAACAAAATTATGATATCCATATGTTAAAAGCTGCAAAACTAATTACTAGACGTGTGAAAGGAAGATAACAGAAAGCAAGCATTACTTTGAATTTTTACTTAGAACCTCTCAATTCAATTAACCAACGACATACTCAGTGTAATTCCACAACTGGGGTCTGGGGTCTCGGTAGAGTAGTGTGTTCATAGATAGACCTTACCCCTACCTTGGGAGGTAAAAATGTTGTTTTTGATAGATGCTCGGCTCAAGTAAAGCATTATAAAGCAGTTTGGAACAAAGAAAACAACGGAAGTGAAAAAACCAAGACAAAATACTAAAGAAAGCATGACAGAACCGTTTATGACTGAAATTAGTTTCTTGTTTGCTCCTCTTTTCTAATATAACAAGAATGTTGTTGAAAGCCAATTCAGGCCTCATTTCTCTTATTAAGGGACTAAATCCCACCTATTGAAAGGATAAGCCTATGTTGATGATGATTTATCTTGTAAACCTCAGTTTAGCATAAAAGGGTCGGACTCGAGTTACTTCTGATTCAGAAATATAATACAGAAGTGCTTGATTTTCAAATTTCACAATCACTAGGCATGGAGACTAAATTGTTTTCCGTTATCTTCTTTATCATATAAAATGATTGCACTGAGAAATTCTGCAGCCGAAGCACGTAAAAATGTTTAATTCTTGCTCTTATTCAGCATGATCAATTGAAGGCACTTGTCCAAAGTGAAACATTTGCCTACTACTAAACAAGGGTACTATAAGATAGACAAGTTAAGCATACCTCTCTGCACGCATAAGGGGATCTTCAAATGTTGCATTTGGAGCATAAATCTCAAAATCTTGTGCCTTGGCTCGCGATGCATATCTGAAATTTATTTGCAGAAAGCTTGTGAGCATAATTACTATAAAAAATGATTCATTAACTAATAAACTATTGATAAACAGATATCACTAGCTAAGACAACAACTGTGTCTCTGTTCCAAACAAGTTGGATATCGACTATATGAATATCATTATCTATATCACTCTATTTAAGCCTGTCTCGGTCCTATATTATAAAATTGTAGTTTCTCAGTGCCACAAGTTCTCAACATTCTACTGGCATATGAGTTTGTGACAAGACTTAAAAGACTTCTAGCGAACATTGAACCTAAAGTAAACTTGCTAACATTTGTATATATTTAAGAATTTGTGAAAAATATTGTCCTCCACACTCTATATCATATTCTTATTTTTGTGTGTGAAAATTCAGACTCCATCACGTAATGATTGCTATAATTGCTACAACATACATGATAATAATAAAAAAAAATAGTAATAGAAGCAAATTAAAAGAATAAAATAAAACATTAAATTGGGAGTAAAACTCACAAATTGAGAAGATGTGGAAGTATATAATGAGAAGCATTATAATCATCATCAGCTTCCTTCAAGTACCCTTCTCTTTTTCTACACAATTCCAATACAAATTGAGAAACACACCACAAAATTAACAAACAAAGACAACCTTTTTTTTTTTTTTTAACAAAGAAATAACTTTGGAATGTATATTTTCCATAGGGGGTTCAGGAAACGACAAGTAGGAAGGGTATTACAGAAAAAAAAAAAACAGACTTCGAGCCTGTTTGGATTAATCGAAAAAAGAATAATTTTTAAGTCAAAAATAAAATGTTCTTTTAAGTTAAAAAATAAAAAATAGGGAGAATCTTATATTGGTTTTAACTTTTTTAATTGTCATTTTAAACTTTTTAAAAGTTATTTTTGACTTTGTCAAACAAATAAAAAATAACTTAAAAGTAGATTTAACCAATTTTAAATCCAATCCAAACAGGCAGCTCTAGTATGTTTAACACTCGCATTATCTCATATTAGTTGATCATCATACTAAATATAATTGTCCCATATTAGCTAAACCTTACTAGAAAACATTAATTAATTATTTCCTATATTGTTCTTGCAATTAATTCTTTTTGAAAGTGTTCACGTTTGTTTGTAAAATTCCCAAATCTTTTTTAAGGGGTGAATTAGTAAAATCATCTTCTTATTTATGATTTCTTAAACACCATGTAAAATAAAAACTAATATAAAACGGAAAGTACTACCAATAAAAATAACTAAATTCGTTATATTTAGTTGAGATAAAATGGGAAACAAATTTTTATTTATGATCTCAAAATTAAAAGTACTTAATTATTTATCGACGGATATCTATTTTAAATGTTTATGTACGTGTTACATAATATGTTTTTTACGTCCTCCAATTTAGCCGCATCAACGTTGAAGCTCATAATTTCCCAAGCTTTGTTGGTTTTGTTGAATTTTTTTGCACTTGTCTGTACAGCAGCTCCACAATAATTAATTTGGATAAATTTTAGTGTCATTATATCTCCAATGCTCTCAGGAATCTCCAATTCATACAAGTGATGCAGTATTAGTTGCTCAAGCACAGGAAAATTATCACTACCAGCTGCTTCCCACCTTTTCAGATGAAAGCACTCATTCAGTTGTAGATATTTTAATTTGTGAAACACAACATCTTCATTTAGTTTCCAATCTGTTCCGATAAATGCATAATTCCCATTGAGCATCTCAAGATTCGGTAAATTTGCCAACAAATTCATAACTTCCCATGGTAATCTCGTCGATGATAATGTCCACTTCTTGAGATTAGGAGGAAAAATCATCAGCTCTCTGTGTACCATATCCAGCTCCATGTGTAGCGTCTCCAGCTCCTCTAGAAGAATTAGAGAATCAAAAATATCACGACAGTCAGGAAGCTTAGATCTATCTGATATCCTTAGCTTTTTTAGATTCGGACTTCTTCTAATGATTTCTGCAATCAGAGGAGAGTTACGGAGATAAAGTGTTTGTAAATTATTGAGAAACAAAGGTTGTTCTCCATCTTCTGCCTTAAGAGGATTAGATATATATAGTGGCGATCTAATATCCAAATGTCTTAGCTCTGTCATTCTCCAGATATCTACTGGCTGCTTCAACTCTGTTTGGTTATAACTTACAAGAATTATGGTCTGTAGATTTCTCAATTTGGCTAGTGAAACAGCTTTCTTAATTCTTGCAGCAACATATCTCAAATGTACAAGCTCAGGTATTACACTAGAGAAATCATATTTAATTAGTAATGCGTCCAACACCTTAAGAAACTTCAACGGTGAAACAATAGAGAAAATCCCTTTTGGAAAATATAAAGAAAAGGATTGCATTGAAATGAAGGTGCGTGTTATACTTGAAATACCATTCCTATGTCTTGTAGGATAAACTTGCAGCTCTTGAAGTTCAGATGGAACGATCACTCGCCATTGATCAGATATGGCTTCTGAGGACATGACAACATTCCCATTCACGATATGAACAACATTTTCAGTATGAGCTTCTCTTAGGCATAATTGGCGAAGAAGATCGTGAATTTTGCAAGTTTTCATCTTTCCATTAGCCTTTTGTTTACCAGCCAAAATTAGACTTCTATCAAGTAAATCTTGTACATACTCCTCTGCCACCACTTCTAACCTTTTATTGCTTCTTGCCTTTACAAATTGCTCAGCAATCCATAACCTAATCAACTTGGAAACGTTAATCTCCCTGTCTTCCGGAAAACCTCCAACATAGAGAAAACAAGCCCTCAAATATTGGGGCAAGTAACTGTAGCTCAAAGAAAGAATTGATTGGCACAGTTTGGATACTGTACCAAAGAATGAGTTCAGATTTTCCTCAACCTTAAACCAATTATCACGTGTAGGGTCCATTTTTCTAAGAAGTCCAGCAACGACAACCACCGAGAGGGCTAATCCTCGACATTGTTTTACAATATGCTTCCCGGTTTTTTCTAAGAGAGGAGGACAAGGATTTTTTTTGAATAATTTTTCAGTGAATAGATTCCAGCTATCTTTTAGACTCAGAAAAGACTTACTATGAGGCTGACAACTGACATAATCAGCAACATACTTGAGTCGAGTGGTTAATAGAATTCGGCTTCTATTGTCATCATTAGGAAATATTCTTTGCATTTGGTCCCATGCCTCAGTACTCCAAATATCATCTATGACAATTAGAAATCTCCTATGCTTCAGACCTTTATACACAATCTCCATTAGTTGATCATTGCTCTTTTCTTGCTTGCTTCCCGTAATTGAAGATCCAAGTTCAAGAAGCATTTGCCTCTCATTGTATTCTTCAGAGATAGTGACCCATTCTTGTTTATCAAATTGAGAACGAACATATGAATCATCATAAACTTTTCTAGCAAGAGTTGTCTTACCTATACCGCCCATACCGAAAATTGGTATGACAGTTAACTCCTCTGTTTGTGAAGTGAGGCGATCAAGTATGGTGTTGAAGTCATCCTTCATCCCAATAATAGTATTTTCCTCAATTGTACTTTTTCTAGTGAGGAGGAAATTCTTTCTAATTCTGCAGATTTGCTTCCATGGTTGTTAAACTCGATCAACATCACTTCTTTGTTGAGAAAATAAACTTGTTGTTCCACTTTCAACAATTCTTCATAAAAGGATGTACAAGCCTTTTTCCGCTTGTGCTCGCGATCTGCTAGAATGATGCTTCTTAGACTTGAATCAATTCTATCTTCTGCTTTGTATACTACATTTCTGATCCTCTTTTCTATAACCTTGAAATTGAAAATCGATGAATCAATTAGTATTAAAAAGAACATATAACTTCAGTAAGATTTAGTGAATTACATACCTTAAGAGTTTCAATATCCTTTGTAGTATCGTCGAGGAAATTTTGCAAATAAGAAAGAGTTTGATAAAGAGATTGAAGATGTTGTTGGGTACAGCATCGACAAACCAAAGATTGATTAGGTTTCAAGAGTTGGTTCAATGTATACATAAGTGAAGAAATAGCAGCATAAGCCATTTTTCTTGCAGGGCAGAAAAGTTCGATAGACAATTATTACAATTTGCAGATTTGATCTCTCTGCTTTGTTATTATTAGGCTTAGAGGTTTTGTCCAAACGATTAATTTTTTTTTATTTCCATCTTTTTCTACTAAGTGTGGTACAAAGACATACCATTTGTTTAATAATTAAAAGAGATGATGGATGAGAACACAATCTATTTTTATAATTGTGAAACAAGGTGTAGTGCACTAAACAATTGATGGGTTTGTTGACAAATGATGACACAAGGAAGCCAGTTTACACTACTATTAATAGTGGGCAATAAAATATGGGCTAAAAATGTCTTTACAGTAGAAGGAAAACAAAGCTGCAATAATATGAACCAATGAGAAAAAAGAAATCAGGTCAAATGACTCAACTACCCTCAGCAGGCAAGCAGGCATATTGACCTGCTGCTTGCTTTAGCTAAATGCACACATTCAGTCTACAGAGACAGTCTATCACACACACACACACACACATTTCGTTTAAAGGTTATATGTATATATATACATAGATGTTGACAATCGTTTGTGGCTGCGCTATTTACATCTTGCACTATTTACGTAGTGCTGCATCTTGTCTCCTTTCCGATGTTTAGTTAGAGCTTAAGAAGAAGTACCTGCGAAAGAAGAGGGAAAATGAATTTAAGTTCAAAGTGTAAAGAGCAGAATCCTAAAGCCAATTTAGTTATACAACACTGTAAAGAGCAGAATAGTGGCTTTAGGCACCAAAAAAATAAAATTAGAAATTTCCGTGGCTCCGAAAGAAGCAAAAAGCTCCAAATTCAGTTGAAATGAATAATCATATCATATTATATTAAAAGGTTCAAAATACAAAGTTGAATTACCATTTTATCCCTACAATAAATCTAAATAATAGATAACATCCTTTAAAAGTTAAATAATCATTTTAAAAGAACATACAAAAATTAACTTATATCCGTCATTCCTTTTACTCCCATTTAATTCTCTTCCAGTTGTTAGTCAATTTTTTTGATGAGTTATTATCAATTTCACCAACTGACGTACATGTGACGTGGCCATCAAACTTCTCTCCATAAGTATATTAATGTCCTGTCATATACTAATGTGACCCCTCAACTTCTTCCTTAACTATATATGTAATTCATTAATTTGCAAAATACGCACAGGGATAAAGTTCTAGCAGTTGGATAATGTCTATTTGTCCAGATTTCTTTTAATGGTAAGTAAATAGTATGTATATTACTTATAAATTTGTTGTTTATAGTACTTAGTTAATATTTTAGATTATTGTCTTTTCCTACTAGGGTCTTTCTAATACTTCTTTTTTTTTAATAGGGAAAGCATGACAAAAAGCTATATTATTAGAATAACAATATTAGTTATATGTAGATTGTGACAAAGGATTGTTGGAGTTGATACTTCCACTATATTGTCATATGTTAATATCAAGTTTCTTATTCTTGATTGATGGGTACACCTTCCACCTAATCTTTTATATAGCTTAAATCTTTATGAAATATTGAGTTGTTCAAATTTGCAGGTTTACACTATATCTTATCACTCATTCAACAAAGAAATAATTTTATTAAGCTATTTGCTCATCAATTTCAGTTTGTATTTTTATCACTTAAAACTTTTTGTTTATACTGCAGTAATAAGTATGATTTATAGTGTATGTACTACATGGGTTATACGTGCAACCCGCGTGAAGTGTGAAGTTTCAAAGTATAATATTGAATTACCATTTTATCTAAACAAAATTATAAAATATTTAATTAATTAAGTATTATATATATATATTATTTGTAATATCAAACTTTTCATGTACCATATAACCATTAATTTAGGTAACTTATATACATTGACACACAAAAGTGCAGAATTTTAAGAGTAACATTAGGTAATAAAATATAGATTATTATAATTACATTAGGTAATAATGTTTTCCATTTCAATATTTGTTTTTTCTTTCAATCAGGTTTTGTGTTCCTCAAATTACGAGACCAAATCAATGATCTTCTATTCCTTTAAGGTAAATCTCAGAAACAATTTTTGTTTTGTTTCCTTTCTCCAATTTCAGGTGAAATTCAGCATGCAAATTCTATTTTATGTTAATAAATTTTCTTTTCTTATTTCTCTCAATAATAATCTTTTCTTATGTAGTACTTAGTAAAGTACTGCTTGAACTAAGGGTCCATGGTAAACAACCTCTCTATATTTTCAAGGTAAAAGTAAGGATGCATACGTATAAAATTTTTTAAGACCTCACTTATATGATTATATTGGATATGTTGTTATTGTTATAGCAATTTCTTATATGTTTTCATTTTCCACGGATACTTTATGGTAGCAATTTCTATTATTTTTAAAAATAATGTGAAATGAATAACTAACTACCAACAAAAATTCAATCATGTACAAATTTTATAAAATAGTAAGAAACAAACGTGCAACGCACGTTCCTAGAAACTAGTATGAACATATATCCGAAGACATAGATTTGATTAAATGAAAAACACAACTCAAGATCAAACCAAATGCAGAACAGGCACAGAGTAAAACAAATAGACAGTAAACTCAAAAGATGAAGGAGATACATACATACATTACATGAGAAGTAAAGTAAGTTACATAGGAAGTGAAGTAAGTTGGGTTGGAAGGGCGGCAAAATCTACTTTGTTATATATGGTGACAAGACGTGATATTATTGATGCCACCTTTAGACCCTCCTTCAAGGTTTAAAACTAACATTACTATATGCTAATGAACTATCAGTAACTTTAACTCGATAAAAGCTTAAGTCACATCATGAAATATCTATATTCAATCGACATGTCAGTAGTGCTGCTGGGATCATCACCATATTGGGCTGCCACAACAGTAACTAAATTCCGAGACATCCATCAAACATAGCAGTTGAGACATGAAAAATGTAATCCTCAAATCTTAAAAGCTTAAAATGAAGGAAGAACCAATGTGATGAAGCCAACTCAGTTGACAGTAACCTGATCCTCTCTGACTCTTCTTCTTTTATTATATATATATATATATATATATATATGTTCTCTTTGGGTGTGCACAAGTAGACACTTTAACTAGTATAAAATTTAACAAGTAAAAACATGAATCCTACGTGGCATAATATATACATGTAGGATACCACATACAAGGGCGGACCCACTCTTGGCCGAGGGGTGTCACGTAGTGGAAGGTTTAGACTAGTGGTTAAGGGGTTGTGAAAGTTTCTTAAGGTTGTGAGTTCAAACCCTATTGGCCTCATAACAACATAGGACACAAATTGTCATGTAGGATGTCATGTAAGACATGTGTGTTTATATGTTCAACTTTATACAAATTTAAGTGTTTACTTGTGCTGATCCAAAGTTGGAGGACATATATGTGATATGAGGCCAAGTTAAAGGACATATCAAATCAACCTAGGTAAGTATAGAATAATCAGTGAGCAAAACAACAGCATACATATACAAAGCAACCTGGATAATTTTAACCCAAAACTGAGTGACGTATAGATGAGCAAAACAACAACATACATATTCCATAAAGCAATTGACAATAACAATCAAGAGGGAGGTAATATAAAAATGAAAAACAAATGCAAAAAAGCAACCTTTAAAGAGTAGCAGCAAAAATTCACCTATTATTGGCGAGCTCCAATTAGTCTTCCCAATACTTTTTTTTTGTCCAACACCAAAAGAGTCCAGAAAAGTAGAAAACAAAGACATCAGACAAATTGTTATTATTAACAGAAATAAAGAATAAAATTTGGACAAAACTTCAAGGTGTACTGTATGAGAAGTGATCAGGAGAATTAAAACAATGGTAAATATATACAATATCCTGTATTTACATATTTAAAAAAATTTCAGAACTTATACAAATCAAATGTATCAACATGATAATTATATACAAGCTAGGGTAAGCATATACAAATTTTGGATTTATACAATTAGGAAAATTCTGAATTTTAATACTCCTAATTAATCATTGACTTTGGATTTTCACCTCCGAAACGTTCAAAATTGATGAACTATGCTATTTTTAGTTTAGAAAACAAATTGGAAAAGAAACATACGAATGAAATTGTAAAAATATATATAATTTTTTTTTTTAAAAAAAAGAAGCCAATTTTTGCATATGAGCATAAAAATTAATATCAATCCCTGAAACTCCGTGCAATTGTAAATTCAAAAAAGAATCAAAATTACTCTAAAATAGAGCACAGCCAGCACGCACATATACCCTTGGATCATTTTTTACCTAACAAAATATCTCTTTGAGTTGGGGTTGCTCGCTATCGCCTAATAAAATGTTTCTTTGATATATATTAGTATAAGCCTATTTAGCAGGTGAAATAAAAAAAATATGAAACGAAATAGGAAGAGAGAATTGACTAATTATCAAAGATGGAAATGAACATACCTTTCGAGTAATTGAAACTTGAAGCTCATAATTTCCCAAGTTCTCTTGCTCTTCTTGAATTCTCTTAGCACTATTATCTACAGAAGAGCTGCAATGAACTATTTCGATGAATTTTAGTGTCATTATTTCTCCAATACTCTCCGGAATCTCCTCCAGTTTATGAAATTTAGTCAGTATTAGTTGCTCAAGCACCGGAAAACTATCACTACCAGCTGCTAATTCCCACCTTTCCAGATCTCTGCACCAATATAGATGTAGATATTTTAATTTGTGAAATACAACATCTTCATCTACTTTCCAATCTGTTCCATCGAATGCATCATACCCTTGGAGCACCTCAAGATTGGGTAAATTAGCCAGAAAATTCACAACTTCCCATGGTATACGAGTATGTCTTAATTTCAACGTCTTGAGATTAGGAAGAGAAATATCTCTAGAGATAATCATCGGATCAATGTTTTCTTGTGTTTGTATGTGTAGTGTCTCCAGATCCTGTAAAATACTGAGAGAATCAAGAAAATCAGGAAGCTCAGACATATCAAAAATCTTAAGCCTTTTTAGATTGGGAGTTCTTCTTATGATTTCCGCAACAAAAGGAGCGTTATGGAGAATAAGTGTTTGCAAGTTATTGAGAAACAAAGCTTGTTCTGCTTCAACAGGATTAGATAAATATAGTGGCGAATTAATATCCAAATGTCTTATCTCTGACATTCTCCAGATATCTAGTGGCTGCTTCAACGTTTGTGGTCCGAGATAGAAATATCTTCGAATAATTATGGTTTGTAGATTTCTCATTTTGGCTAGTGAAACAGCTTCCTTAATTTGTACATCAACATATCTCAAATGTACAAGTTGAGGTATTACACAAGAGAAATCGCACGCTGCTAACACGTCCAATACCTTAAGTAACTTGAACTGTGAAACAATGGAACACATCCGTATTGGAAAATCTCCTTGCATTGAAATAAAGGTGCGGATTATACCACTGCTAAGTTGCATACGATAATCATGCTTCTCTTCAACTTCAGACAGAAGGATCATTCGACATTTATCATCTATGGCTTCGAGAACATTCCCATTCATGACATGCACAACATTTTCAGTATGAGCTTCACTTAGGCACAGTTGGCGAAGAAGATCGTGAATTTTGCAAGTTTTCATCCTTCCATTACCCCTTTGTTCTCCGGTCAAAATTAGACTTCTATCAATTAACTCTTGTAGATACTCCTCTGCCACCACTTCTAACCTTTTATTGTTTCTTGCCTTTACGAATTGCTCAGCAATCCATAGCCTAATCAACTTGGAAACATTAATCTCTCTGTCTTCTGGAAAACCTCCAATGTAGAGAAAACAAGCCCTCAAATATTGGGGCAAGTAGTTGTAGCTCAAAGAAAGAATTGATTGGCATCGTTCGGATACCGTACCAAAGAATGAGTTCAGATTTTCCTCAACCTTCTTCCAATTGTCATGTGCTAAGTCCATTTTTACAAGAAGTCCAGCAATGACAACAATCGAGAGAGGTAATCCTTGACATTGTCGTACAATATGCTTCCCTATTTCTACAAGTAAAGGAGGACACGGATCGTTTTTGAATAATTTTTCGGTGAATAGATTCCAACTATCATTTAGACTTAGAAAAGACTTACTATGAGGCGGAAAATCAGGACAATTGACATAATCAGCAACATACTTGAGCCGAGTGGTTAATAGAATTCGGCTTCTATTGTTATCATTTGGAAATGTTCTTTGCATTTGGTCCCAAGCCTTTGTACTCCAAATATCATCTATGACAATTAGAAATCTCCTACCCTTCAGTCCTCTATACACAATCTCCATTAGTTCATCATCGCTTGTTTCTTGCTTGCTTCCAGTAATTGCAGAGACAAGTTCAAGAAGCATTTGTCTCTCATTGTATTCTTGAGAGATAGTGACCCATGCTTGTTTATCAAATCGAGAACGAATGTATGAATCATCATAAACTTTTCTGGCAAGAGTTGTCTTACCTATACCGCCCATTCCAAAAATTGGTATGACAGTTAACTCGTCTGTTTGGGTAGTGACGCGATCAAGTATGGTGTTGAAGTCATCCTCCATCCCAACAATAGTATTTTCCTCAATTGTATTTTTTTCTAGTGAGGAGGAAATTCTTGCTAATTCTGCAGATTTGCTTCCATGGTTGTTAAACTCGAGCAACATCACCTCTTTGTTGAGAAAATAAACTTGTTGTTCCACTTTCAACAATTCTTCATAAAAGGATGTACATGCCTTTTCCCGCTTGTCCTCGCAATCTGCTACAATGATGCTTCTTAGACTTGAATCAATTCTATCTTCTGCTTTGTAAACTACATTTTTTATCCTCTTTTCTATAACCTTGAAATTGAAAACCGATAAATTAATTATTATTAAAAAGAATATATAACATCAGTAAGATTTAATTAATTACATATATACCTTAAGAGTTTCAATATCCTTTGTGGTAGTATCGTCGAGGAAATCTTGCAGAGCAGAAAGAGTTTGATAGAGAGATTGAAGATGTTGTTGTGTACAGCATCGACAAACCAAAGATTGATTAGGTTTCAAGAGTTGGTTCAATGTATGCATAAGTGAAGAAATAGCAGCATAAGCCATTTCTCTTGCAGGGCAGAAAGAGCTCAGTAGAGAGGATAACAATTATTGCAATTTGCAGATTTAATGTATCTGCTTTGTTATTACATTAGGCTAAGAGGTTTTGTCGAAATGAATTTTGTTTTTCTAAATGGGGGACACCATTTGTTTATATGAGTAATTTAATTAAAAGAGATGATGGATGACAACGCAATCAAATGAGATGCTCAATGGTGTACTTCGTTTCTATTTTTATAATTGTGAAAAAAGGTGTACCGCACTCAACTTTTGTCATTATCTTTAATTAAACAATTGATGGGTTTGTTGACAAATGATGACACATTAATGGTTTATTTACACTACTACTATTAATCAGCTTAAGAAGGATTATTCATCTGTTTCGTCTTCTTTGACAACTGCAATTTATTAATCGAGATGCATTTAAGCTAATCATAGACACAAGCAGAAATTATTCAAGAAACAAAGAGATACCTTTGCAAATGTGAGAGCTTTTAACTGAGAGAATTGTGTAACTCTCAATTTGAAGCTGTTTTTCAAATTATTATTCAAAATAAACAAAGGCCAACGCACCCATATTCCTTCTTTTATTGGTAGTTTTTTTTCATACTTCTTATTTATTGTACTCCCTCACGTCCACATTAAGCGAATGGTTCGTTAACGGAAAATAAATTTATGTTAATCAATAATAAATATATGTTAACTTTTTTTTATGTTTACCCTTTTTTTCATCTATATCAATAGTTGACTCTCCACAAACGGTATTAAAAAGCCTACAACTTTGATTTTGAATTCAATTTTTAATAATTATAATTTTAGTTGGATTAAATATTATTGCAAACGATTGAATATATTGTTTAAAACTTGAATCTCAATGTTGAGGGCAATGCAATATGGGCTAAAAATGTCGTTACAGTAGAAGGAAAACTTCAATAAGTCAGACCAATTCACATATATTATTGTCCTCCAAATTTCTTAGTAAAATTGTTTGATGATAAATAGGCCTGTTGTGTTTTGCCCTTATATGGGCTTTTTATAGAGATAAGTAGGCTTGAAGTCATTTGGGCTCTATTAGGGAAAATGTTGTAGGTCAACGCGTATCCAGGATTTCGACAAGATGAGTGCCTTATTATTAAAAAATGTATCTTAAATATAAATTCGATCAATTTGACTTATAGGTTCTTAACATAAACCATTAAATTTTAATAATTATATGTCCAAAATATAATACTACTAATTTTAAATTTTAATATACACATTTGATTTAATTATATAAATTTTTTAGAGTGCTAACTTTTTTAAGAATTTTCAATGTAACACACTGTGGTTCATGGATGCAACCACACAACTTGTGGTTCATGGATGCAAAACTGTGGATTGACCAAGTCAAAGTGAGAAAAAAGAAATGAAAAATAAAGACATAATAATATGTCAAGTTGTATTAATATAAAAAAATAAATTTCTAATGAAAAATAAAGACATAATAATATGTCAAGTTGTATTAATATAAAAAAATAAATTTCTAATGAAAAATAAAGAAACTATTGTAGTTTTCCTAAAGAATTTTCAAACATTAGTCGTTCAGATTTCTGATTCATAATAATACATTGGATTCCAACTTGTAACCCTGTTGTAAAATAGAGTAATGAAGACATCACGTGTCAAGTTGAATGAATATAATAAACTTCCAATACAAATTTTCCTTAAAATTTAAAATGTCAAGATGTATTGAGTTACTTAAGTTAATAATACATACCGTCTAGAATTTTGTACAATAAAAAACACAATTAACCCGCCACAGTCTGACTTAAAACGAGATTTTGTCCACATGATTTACTTTTCTTTATCACCACCTTTTTCTAAATGGGGGACAAAGACATAGGATACTCACCCGGCCCTTTAAAAAACTCATAGGACAGTGAAACTTTTAACTTTTAATTCGTTGTCATTCACTTCCATGATAATGAGACATTTGACTCCCAAGTCTTCTTCTTGGGTGGTCCACAAAATGAGTACTTTAGTCTTGGGTTATTTAAGCTACCACATAGCCTACTATGCTGATGAATCGAATTCTTCAGTCACCAAGTATATTTCAAATCTGAACAATCATGTTTATGCTAACGACTCATGACGTAGGACACAAATTGACTTGTAGGATGCCACGTAGGATGTGTATGTCTATTTATTCAACTTTATATCTACTTGTGCACAACCAAGGTTGAAGAGCATAAATGTGAACTGAGACCAAGTTAAAGGGCATATTTATGTATATGTCTTGATTAAAGAGAGTGTGAAAGAACTACTTTATCCCTACTACACGTATTCTTAAATCTTGTTCCTAATAATACAGTAAATAGTAGAAGTAACAATACACAAATTTATCGTACAAAACTCCTTGTTCAAAAAAGTAAATAGTCCAACAGCATAGTTTTGACCTAGGCTCGCTATTCTTATATCTCACTTCTAGATCAGTACATGTGTTTGCCTTTCTGACACATTTACTTGTGATACCATGAACAATCAAGAGAAGCAGAATGCAATAAATGGTAGTTTGAGATAGTTTCACACTATTCTCCCAATTAAAGGAGAAACTTATTGTCACGATCCAAAAATGAACGTGATGTCACTCGTCTATCCCACTAAGATAATTCAGCCTCAAACCCAACAACATGAAAGAAATATGGAAAGTAAAACACGAATAATATAAGAGCGGAAAACTTAGTTATTCTAATAAATACCAAAACCTAATTGTCACATGTACAAGTCACTAATGTAAATATAGAATTGAAAGATAAGTACATGTCTCAATGTATTTGTTTCTCAAATAGAACAAAACATAAAGTAAGAAACAAGAGGGTCCGCCGGGACGACAATCAACTACCACTCAACATATCCTCAGATGTAACTAGAAGAAGATCAATCACATGGATCCGAGCTCGAAACCTACACAAGCGTAGAAGCAAGGAGTGAGTATCAAACAACACAGTACTCAACAAGTAACCCATTAAACAAAGCAAAACTAGCTATAATACGAGTACCCAGAGGGGAAGCCATGATGATGAGTTTGAAGGTTCTAAGTTTTAAGACAAAAGAGAAAAATATTGCAACACTAGTGTGAAAAGTTAATATACATTTATTTTTATTTAATTTTTTGATACAAATACCTGATTTACGGAAAATCTAGTGGGTTCGTCCGAACCAATGAAACCTCCACCTCTGCGAGTACCCCTTTCTGTTAGCCTCATAAAATTGATTGATTTTAGTAATGAAACACTTAACAAATATGTGATAAATTACAGGCTGAGAATTCAAAAAGGAAAGAAGTCAAGCATACAAAACCCAATCATTATCAAGAAGGAAAGGAATAATTTGTAATCACTTAAGTAATGCAAGGAAGGAAGATTATCAATCCAGGGATACAAAATCAATTCAAGACAACCACAATCCTAGCATCTGACTAGGATAAATTAACGATAGATGAAATCATTCAATGGTTTAGCCAAGATTCAAGATTACAAGAAGGTCATCAAGAGACTGAAGATTTGCTCATGCACATATTTGATATGGACATGAATCAACAAATCAACCGACATCAAGGATTCAATCAAGATCTTTGGTTTAAAACACCATTGGGGTTTCCTTAAAAGAGTAGTCCTCAAATCTATATAAACCTCTCATAGCCTTAGTTGTGAAGTACGCACTTTCACTTTCACTTGTACTATTTTCTTATGTTGTCTTTCATAAAACTTTGTATTCTTGTGAGCATACAATTGAAAAAGAAAAGAGAGAGAAAGATCTGATTGTAGGTTATACAAGTAGATGTGGTATCAAGGTATAGAAGATCTGATTTGCAAATCAGATAGGTTTCTTAGTCAACATATTTTGTACTGTTGAAGTTCTCATTAAGCTCTTAAGAAAACCCTTGAAACCCAAGGGGAATGAAAGTGGGAACCACACCGGTGTTCCGAATCAGTATAAAACTCTTTGAGTCTTTTACTTTTCATTTTTACTCTTACCTTTTACTATCGTACTAATCTGCATGTGAGTCGACTAAATGATTTTTTTAATTTGGGGGGGGGGGGGGGGGGGGGGGGGGGGGGGGGGGGGGGGGGGGGGGGGGGGGGGGGGGGGGGGGGGGGGGGGGG
>JAJONQ010036126.1:0-16518 GCA_036250385.1 Solanum microdontum
AAGAATAACTTTATTTTTGAGAAATTATTTTAATAAAAATATAAGTGAAAATGTCGAAAATGTTGATAAAATTTAATAAAAAATAAATATAAAATAAACTTTATTTAAAGACACAAAAAAGATAAAATAAAAGAATAAAGAAATTAATAAAATAAAGAAGTAGAAAGAAATAATGTCAGCAATAAATTTTAATTAATTAAAGAAAATAAAAAAACAAACTTTTAGTAAAGACACATAAAAAAATTAAGACAAGATAAAAAAAAAGAAAGAAATTAGTAGAATACTTATTCTTCTCCAAATTTGATACGTAACGCCCCGCTAGGTCATTTTTGAGAACTAGGACTATTTGGAATCTTTTCGTAGAATTTAAAATGGAAACTTTGAAATATTCCGTAACTACGAGTATCTAGTGGTGTAATGATCCGAACCGTCGTTATTTAGGAAAGGTAAAACTTTGAGAAAACTGGACCCCACCATCCTGTCAGAGCGGGATGTTGCCGTTAGGGTGGCAGCACTCCAACGGGCCAGGAAGCGCTAGGGCGGGATAGTCGAGGGGAGAACTTAAATAACGCGAAGCCTTATTTTCTCATCTTTTCTAAAACACCAAAAAGAGGCGAGGATCACCCTAGAAACCCTCAAAATGTTGCTCTAGGCTTGGGAAAGAAGAAGGAAGAGATTTCTAGCACAAGGATGATGATAGCTTGCAGATTCTCGATCAAATCCACCGTCTCGATGTTCAGAAACCAGGATTGAAGCTAAAATCCCTTATCTCAGTACTGTCAATATTATCGAATCAAAGCAAGTAAACAAAAATTATAATCCTACAAGAGAGGACCGACAAACATCATCAAAGTAATGTCATTGCATTTGAGAACAACTTTTGATAAAAAGGACGTAGGGCTCGGAAAGCAACCTTGGATTGCTGATTAAGATACTACTGAGATGCTAGGCGGCAACGCAATCCAAATCCAAGCACAATTTAATAACCAAAACACAATAGATATGCAATGATATTGAGAATAAAACTAGGTGCGAGTTTGCAAAGTATGAAAATGAGGGAGAGCACACGAAATTGAAACTTTTAAACCATTGGCTTAAAAACCCTTCCAGTTCTTGCCCACTCGGTGAAATTAGTCGTGAGCACCGAACCATTGGGCGTCACGCCGAGCATTCACCTTTCTCATCTAGTTTTACAGAATCCCCAGTTAATGTAGGGATTGATGTTTGCGTAATCAAGACGGAACTTTCGGTGCAAGTGTCTACGATCGTAAAATAGATAATCCAACCAAGGGTTGGGATCGTTCCCAAGAGAGTGGTTTTGAGAATTAATAGAAAACTAAAATTTAGTTCTAACTAATTGTAGCTAAATATATTAACGAGTAAAAACATTGTAAATTAAAGGGGAACACAAGAGTGTCAATTAACAATGGGGGGGGGGGGGAGTTTGTCACAAGTAAGGTAAAAAAAGTAAAATAAAAAAGGGTTTCTAAGTAATGAGAGAGGATCCTTGGGATGTGACGGGAATACATGTTAAGCTAGATTATTGGGTACATGCTTTCGATAGAAGATTCATAGAGTAATTGTTACTAGGCTAGACTTTAAGGGGGATAAACTCTCTCTCAAGCAACTTACCCCATTTCAAATGAGTTCCTCTAGGACACCCACTTGCCGCATGAAGACTAGCCTACGCCTTAACCCACTCACTCTCTCGAGCTGAGTATGTGGACATAGGACTAGGGTTCACTCTAACGAGCTGAATCTCATGTCGACCCACTCACACTGGCCATCAATCTAGTGGTTTTAGTTTTACGACCTCTCTCTAGAACAGCCGAAAACACATAAATAAACTTGTATTTGCAACTAAAAATTCATTAAATTCATCCACAACCACTAAATGAAATCACAATTAAACAACGATTAAACTATTAGCAAGCAAGGCCCAACAATTATCTTAACCCATATTCGCTAAATCACACGCCAATAATTGGGGTTTATAGTCACACATCAAGAGATAGAAATTTATACCTTAATGAGCTTGTATTCAAATGGGTATGAAGATTTAAGTCTTGTTACATGCCAAGAATGAAGAATCCAAAAGACCCACGTCCAAATCCTTGGAGATGAAACCGTCTTTTTCTTCGAGTTGTCAAAACCCTCTCAAAATCAGAGCAGTTTGTTGGTCCTCTCTCGTAGGATTATAATTTTTGTTTACTTGCTTTGATTCGATAATATTAACAGTACTGAGATAAATAGTTAATTACTGAAAATTGTGCTCTCTAGTGGATGAAAAATCATGGGTTATGCATAAATGTCGCTGGGTCTGAGCCTAATTTGGCTATTGTATATTGTGATTTTGCTTTCTAGGGTTGCGGGGTTGAATTTGAGAAGATGGGTTGAGAGTAGGTACGTTGAGCCGTTTGGTGAGAAACATGATATCGCCAAACCCATTCGATGCCTCGCCAAAAGGCTTCATGTTCGCCCTTTGTCTGCACCCTTGTATTCTCTCTTCCCTGCACTCGGTGCACCGCCTAAGTAGTTGAGCGCTTCGCCAACTGGTTCGGTGAAGTGATTTTGCAATTGAACGACCTTGTTTTTGTCTGAATACTTCCTAACTTTTTCTCAAAGCTTTGTAGAAATGGCTACACCGAAAGTAACTAGAAGAGATACGCCACCTCGACAAACAAGAGCGAAAAATTTCAGGAAAAATAGAAAGGCAATAGATCCTCCCAAAATGGATAATGAGGGCAAGAAGCCCAGTACAAGCAAGAGAACAAATCCCCAAGACCCAACTATTCCCTCGTGGAGACGTGGATTCTTCATAGCTATCCACTCCTTTTTGGCGGCTCATGACTTGGACGGTCTTAGTAAGTTAGCGGTGAATCTTCTGAAGAGGCTCCGGGGACCATTATCAAATTCCAGGCTGACACATCGAACACTGATACCCCGACAGATGGAGAGACTGCATAGACAGGATTTCTCTTTACCCCTCCCTCTCTGTCTTTCTTTCTTTTACATTTCGAATTCTGTGTTATTTGCATTTGAGGATAAATTATTTTTATTTGTGGTAGGGTGAGGCCCACCTTGTGTGCGATTATTATTGTTTGATATTTTGTTGATACATTTTGGTTGTTATGCGTGCGATGTCATTATATACTATTTCTGTGGATGTTTGAGCTTGTGGCTCCTTTTATATTAAATTGAAAAATGATTTTGATCCTTCCGATTTTTTTAAAATTTTTCACACATTTTCGCCACCCTTTATATGCTCGTGTGTTGAATGTTATTGTTCCTTGGCAAATTTGAGTCTCAGCTTCGATAAATACAAATGACTTGAATAGTGCTTACAATCGAACAAACATGAATGTATGGCTGTGATGAGGTCAAATGAAGTTGCATAGGCAATATGTGAACTCTTTGCATCTCGTTGTGGTTAGCCATTTATCAAATCGATTCTCTTGTGATGACCGTTGCACACTAGCAAAAGTGTGGAGTCTTGTTTGACTTAAGTGTCAATGCCTTGTGTGATAAGCTTACCTAGAACCATGCATGACAACACCTAGATTTTGCCCTGTTGGTCCAGTTGACTAAGTAAGACTTTCTCTTGATATGATCATAGACAACTTCGAAGAGTGTGAACTAATTTTACATATACCTCTTTTGTGACCTACCTTGTGAGCGTGTGATTCACTCTTGAACACCCTTTGAGCCTTACCCTTCTTTGAAAGAAACTTGATGAAAACTAGACCTTTCTTGATCCAATACCTATAATCCTCTTGAATTGTGGTTAATTGAATAGCCAATTTATGCCAAAAGCCTAAGTTGGGGGTTTGGTGAAAAAGAAAAGGGATAGTCAAGAGTGCAAGGAAAGTCTCCTTTTAACCCATGGTGTTGAGAAAAATGGAACCCTTTCATATTTAAAAAAAATAGAGAAAGAGAAAAAAAGAAGGAAAGAATAAAAAAAAAGTTGTGGAATAAAGTACCAAAGAAATAGGGTTCCGAACAATCCATGGGAAGCGAATAATAGGATGACCTATGATGCACTAATGAAAATGATGAAGGAAAAAGAAAGGAAGTGTTGAGAGCACCACATTTCATGAGGATAAAAGTCACCGAGCATAAATGACCATATCTTTACACTCAGCCCCGTTACAAGCCTTGTTAAGACATTTGTGATCTTGAGAAAGTCGAAACAAATGTTAATTGGAAAATACGGGCAAACCTATGGGTGAAAGCATGCATTATGTTCATCTTTGTGAGTGTGAGCGTTGTATCTGATTCCTGAACTTTAAATTGATTATACCTTTGTGTGAGAATATGGAATCATCATTTGTGTGAGGGGATTCGAAGGATTTTGTTGAGCTTGAACTTACATTTGAAGCAAGTATTGCGAGCTTGAGAATATTTGGTAATGGTGTATCACAACTTGAATCTTTGAGTACACAATTGATCCTTGCATAAGTAAATTGAGTCTTCTTGTGTACATTCATAATTGAATCTTGTGTAGCACTGTTGGAGATATCCTTGTTGAACTACTGAACTTGAGTTTTACTTGAAGACAAGCAAAAATTTAAGTTGGGGGTGTTGATGAGTCCACAAATTGGACTCATTTAGGGCTATATTTTAATAGAAATTGTGTCCTAAAATGCTTCTTTTATCTCAATATCAGATGAAAACCCTTAAGTTTCAGGTATTTGAAGTTTGAAGGAAAGAATGGACACTACGTTGCAAAAAGGAATGAAATGGCTGAAAAGAACGAAGGAATGAAAGCCTGAGGATTACCGAGTCCACTTGGCGAGTCGCTGAAGGGTCTTACTTCACCTTTTGTTCCAGTGTGCTGAGCCATGAAGGAAAGGATCAAGTCGGCGGAAAAAGGGAGCAGTCAACGCATCGCTGAGAAGTTTCGTAAAGCAGTACCATGTCGCCCAATTACCCAGAGCACGATGATGCTGAAGGTTGGTGCAAGACGGCGATGAACTACACTGAAGGGCGAATTGTCGAGTTGATCGGCGATTCCGACTAACGATGCCGAGTGATCCGCTGCAGCACAAATCTGTTAAAACTATAAATACTAGTTAGAGTTGTAGTTTTAAAGGTGGAACAGTTATTATAATTTTCATACAAAATAGTACTTTTTATATTTTTTCTCTAAGTTTGAGAGGGTTTTGAAGACTTAAAGATCCAAAGGGTTTCATCTTTAAGATTTGGATTTGGGTCTCTTGGATTCTTCAATTTTAGCCTGTATCAAAACTTAAATCTTCATACCCAGTTGAATGCAAGCTCAATTTGGTATAAATTTCTATCTCTTATACATGTGTGGCTAAAAACGCCAATTATTGGGGTGTGATTTAGAGAATATGGGTTAAGATAATTGTTGGGTCTTGCTTGCTGATAGTTTAATCGTAGTTTAATTGTGATTTCATTTAGTAGTTGTGGATGAATTTAATGAATTTGTAGTTGCAAATATAAGTTTATTTATGTGTTTTTGGCTTGCTCGAGAGAGAGGTCGTAAAACTAAAACTACTAAATTGATGGCCGGTGGGAATGGGTCGACATAAGGTTCAGCTCGAGAGAGTGAATCCTAGTCTCATTCCCACACACTCAGCTCGTGAGAATGAGTGGGTTAGGCGTATGGTAGTCTTCATGTGGCAAGTGGGTGTCCGAGTGGAACGCATTTGAAACGGGTTAAGTTGCTCGAGAGCGAGCTTATGCCCCTTACAGTTTAGCCTAGTCATAATTATTCTATGAATCTTCTATCGAAAGAATGTACCCAATAATCTAGCTTAACCCATATTCCCGTCACATCCCAAGGATCCCCTCTCATTACTTAGAAATCCTTATTTATTTTTCTATTTTTACTTACTTGTGACAAATCCCCCAATTGTTAATTGACACTCTTGTGTCCCCCTTCAATTTACAATTTTTTTTATCGTTATTGTCTTTAGCTACTAAAGGTACTTTTTAGTGGATTGGCTTATGAGGATCCTCACGAGCATCTTTGAAACTTCGTGTATGTGTGCGGACCATTCTCTTTCAAAAACATCTCTCAGAAGTCAGTTCGGTTAAGGCTATTCCCTTTCTCAATGATGGGAGAGGCATGCAAGTGGCTGGCGGAGTTGCCTCGCGAATTCAACACTTCTTGGAAGGAATTGGTAACCGCATTTAATGTGTGATTTTTCCCTCCTTCGAAGATGATGACTCTTCAGGATAGTATCCAAAACTTTAAGCATATGGAGGGCAAGCCAATCCATGAGACTTGGCTGCGATTTAAAATGTTGGTGCTACAATGCCCGACTCATGGTCTGCCTGACAATGTCTTGTTACAGTACTTTTACCGAAGCCTGGATTTGGTAAACAAAGGTGTCACTGAACAACTTTCACCGGGAGGCCTGAAGCAACAACCGTATGCAGTGGCAGCCCAACTCTTAGATGACATGACGACCATCAATGGAGCATGGTACACTCTTGAAGACCATGTATCCCCTCTCACATTCAAGCTATCCAAGGAGTAGATGGAAAAAGATAATGAGAGAGACCAAAAATGGCCAATATCATGACACAACTTGACATTTTATCTAAAAATGTCATAGGGGCTGGTGCCCATGGTATCAACACTCTGGGCGTCGGGTGTGTAAATCTTGAGAAGGCGTAATTTGAAGCCTTTTATAATGAGGAAGTGAACTTCCTAGCCAACCAAGGCGGTGGTTATCGTTTAAACTACTCAAGGAAGGTTGGTAACCACGATTGGGCTAGAGATGAAGGATGGAAGGATCGTGAATGGAGAGACCGAAATCCTAATTGGAAGGATGGGGAGAAACACAGGTATGTGGCTCCCCACGAGCGCCGAAGGCCAAAGGATTCGGAGGGTGTAGGTCTGAGGATATGCTTTCCCGTATCCTCAATAAAGTTGAACTGTCAGACAAGATCTTGAAAGAGTTGAAAGAGGATGTGTTGACCCTTACCCAAACCGTTACCTCCTATTCAGTATCAATCAAGCAGCTGGAGACCAAAATAGGTCAGATGTCATCTCACCTATATCCGAGACAGATAGGGGGTTTGCCTAGTGACACTGTGGTCAAACCTAAAAATAAGGTTTGAAGGTGGACTTGCGTCGTGCCACGATGTTAACTAAGGCATTGTTTGGGAGGCAACCCAAAAGCATTTATTGCTTTATTTTTCTTTGATAAAATAATGGTGTGTTGATTGTGTAGATGAAAGTATGGAGAGTGAATGAAAAGTGCAGATTGGCGAGTTACAAGTCCATTCCGCGAATCACCGAAGGATTCGGGGACCCCGAACCAGACCGTCGTTAGACTGAAGACCAATCCACATTGGAGTTTGTAAAACTCGACAGCCTCAAGAAATTATTGGCGAATCGCCGATCATGTCGGTGATCTCGACAGAGACCGCCGTTTGGACCCCACCATACTTGGAGGTTCTGTAAAATTTGGTGAGGCAAATGACCACTTGGCGTTACGCCGAATAGTTCGGCGATTGGGATGAATCAATATTGCCAAATGGGCGAAAACTGGACGGTTTTTCAAGATAAAAGTTTAAAAGTTTGAAACTCATTCCATTTCCCTCCCTTTTTCATTTTCCAAAACTCACACCTGCACTCTAGTTTTACATCTCTTGCATTTTTGGAGTATTTTTAGTATTGAATTGTGCTACGAGTTGTGTTACATTGCTTCCTAGAATCTCAACATTCATTTGATCGGCATAAAAGGTTGGTACTTCAAACCTCGCGGTAATTTTGTTGAAATTATACTCATTTGCAATCTGTTAATCTTGTTGAATTCTGTTGGGCCTCTATGATTGGATTGGATTGCTTAATTGCTTATTCCTAATCGATAACTCTTGCTTGAATGGTGAAATACCGCATTCTAGTGCGTTAAGTTAAATTAATTTGCAATAGGGAGTGCTTTTATGTTATAGGTCTTAGTCGGATATGTACTGTTACAGATTAATTGCATTTTCGGGAGTTGCAGGGCTGATTTCAAGAAGTTGGTTTAATAATAGGCACAACGAGTCGTTTCGCCGAGCTGAGACGAGCTCGCCGAACCACTCAGCGGTTCGCCTAGTTACCCTACCTCTCCTTTGATATCATGCTTTATGTGTTGTGGCTTCGGTACCTTTCAGCGAGATGCATGAGGTCGCCAAAAGCATTCGGCGACATCCAACTTCTCTCTGAAACTTACAGAATCAATCATCAAATAAAGTACAAAATAAAAAGCGAGATGGGGACATTAGGAGAACCGCTAAGTGGTTCGGCGAGCTTGACCAAGCCCGCCAAACGGCCCAACATGCCTATTTTCAACTCAACTTCCCGAATTCAACCCTGCAACCCCCAAAAATAAAATCAAAGCATGCACCAGTACAATTAAGGTAGGACCCATAACATCAAAACACAACCCCTCGAATTTGAATCCAGTTTAAGGCATGCAATTTTGGGAACTCAACAATCACAACTACTCGAGCAAGAATATCAAATTAAATCATGCATGTAAACAATCTACTCCTATCAGGAAGGATCAGAACACTTCAACAAGATCAGGCTATTGAAAATGAATATAAATTTTGATAAAATAAACTCGGGGCAAGGAAAACCAACCTTTGGTGTCGACAAAGAGAAGATTGAAATGCTAAGCGGCAAGGTAATCCAATCCTGAGCACAAATCAGCACTAATAATACTCTAAAAATGCAACAAATATAGAACTAGGGTGCAGGTGTGAGTTTGGGCAGAATAAAAGTGAGGGAGAGTGAATGAGTTTGCAACTTTTAAACCTTTGGCTTGCAAAACAGTCTAGTTTTTGCCCAATCAGCGACATTAGTCGAGATCGCCTATCCTCTCGGCATTTTGCCAAGTGTTCACTTGCCTCGCTGAGGTTTACAGAGCCTTCAGTGAGTGTGGGGGTCTCAACTGTGGTTTCTATCGAAATGGCTGATATAGTTGGCGATTCACCAATAATTTCCGAGGCTTGCCGAGTTTTACAGACTGCAAATTGAAGATGTCTTGAGTCAAACGACGAATTAGGTCGGAGTCACCGACCTCTTCGGCGACTCGCCGATTGGAACTGTTGCTCTCCACCCTTCACTTTTTCAAACACTTTCTGCACTTCAACCTATACAAAATAACACACCATTATTTTATCAAAACACAAATAGAAAGGAATAAAGGGTTTTGGGATGCCTCCCAAACAACACCTTACTTAGCGTGTGGCACGACGCAAGTTAACATCTGTTATCTCTTTCAACACCTTATCTTGTTCTTCGATCTTTTGTTGAATGAGTGAGAGGACTTCGTTATTTTGTCCACCCTCTTGTTTCTTCCCCTTTTTACACTCGCGAAAGGAGAAGTGCTTGTCATTTTTCGTGGACTCTGCCTCTAATTCCATGACTCTTTTGGATAAGAAATCCACTTGAGTCACTAGTGCATACCATTCTTGTTTCTTTTTTATTTCCTTATTGGTTTCAACCATGCTATCAAGGAGTTTGACCACTTCTTCGTAGAGTTGTTGTAGAAAACCACCCGCGAAAAGTTGGTTAGTGGTACTTTTATTTTCTGGTCCAAAACCCGTATAGAAGCACTCTAGTAGTACTTTATCGGTCATCGCATGAGTTGGGCATGGTTGAAGCACTGCTTGAAATTTCAGCCACATTTATTGAATGGTCTCATCCCCTACTTGCTTGAACGTTAGGAGATTGTCCCTAAGATTCAACAATTTCAGGAGAGGGTGATCCATTTGATACCTATAGCTTTCGTTCTCACTTATTTTTCCTGAAATAGTCACACAACCGACAAAACAAAACTAGAAATTAAGTAGAACTGTAACTAAGAAGAACAAATTTTTTTTACTTAACTACAAATTCTCAATTAACACCACTCCCCGGCAGCAACGCCATTTTGATGTTTGCGTAATCAAGACAAAACATCCAATTTGTGTGTCTACGATCGTACAATAGTAAAGTAACCTAACCAAGGGTTGGGGTCGAGTCCCAAGGGACTGATTTTGAGAATTAATAGAAAAATAAAATTTAATTCTAATTAGTCATAGCTATAGACATTATTGAATATAAACATACTAAATCTAAAGGGGGTGACGCAAGCGTCAATTATCAATAGGGGTTTTTGTATTAATTAACAACTACAAACAACGAAAATATACGAAAACTAGATGGAGAGACAGGATTCTTGGGATGTGAAAGGAATACGGGATAAACTAAACTATCGGGTACATGCTTTTGATAGTAAATTGTTGAGTATTTGTGACTAGGCAAGACTATAGTGGGCGTAAATTCTCTCTCGAGCAACTTACCCCGAATCTACTCGGTTACTCTCGAACATCGAGTTGTTGCTTTAAGCACAGCCTCCATCTTAACCCATTCACTCTCTCGAGCTGAATGTGTGGGAGAAGGACTAGGTTTCTGTAACGACCCGAGAGCACCCCCTAGCCGTTACCGGCGTATTCAACCTCTCAGAGGTCTAATACAAGGCCTCAGCATTCGTCATAGCATTTATCATAGAAAATTAGCAGAAAATTTAAAAACTTTTCATAATATAACACAAGATTTAAAAAGTCACCTCATTTAAACCTTTAATACAAAATCGGAGTACTATGTCTTAAGGTAGCCATCTTAAAACACGACTACAACACAAAAGGGACACATCACTTACAATACAAAAGAAACTACAATCTAGTACATTGAACCTAAGGAAACTCTATAACATAAAGGTTCTTGTATCTTTAAGGACACACCCGAACTTGGGAATATTAAGCCAAGCTCATCACTTCTAGTAAAGGCCCTTTAGCCACCACCACCTACACTTGGAGTTAAAAGATGAAGAAGAATGGTGTTAGTACAAGAATGCACTAAGTATGACAACCATCAAAAACATGCTTTTAAAAGGGTCATTTAGTTGGAAATCATGCATTATGCCTTTTTAGAGAAACTTCAAGAATATTTAGTACAATAGGCACAATATAAACCACATATATCATCATACACACGGACACCATTCATAATAGCACATAGAGCCACTAATAACATTTTAGGCACATTCAATGCATACAATACATTACCTTCCTCTTTATCTTAACTTCTTTCCTCAAGAAACCCTTAGGGAATACTTGGTGCAATGTATCACCTTAAGGTTACCAAGGGTGAACTTACATATACCCTTCATCAATCCAACCACATATATTCATATAGTCATAAGCACACCATTCGACATAGTCTTCACATAGGAACCATCACCTAAGACAACCCCCAAGTCACACTAGTGCAATGTGCAAGTAGCATCCCATAATACTACTCACACTAAGTGTTCCTAGGAAGCCACCATAGACTAGGCACATCGTATTCAACAAGTCATAACATCTTCGGTTAACATTAGACATAAGACCAACATATATCATAACATCATATTAGGACTCATTCATTTACTACATCATTAGTTATAACACATTTAGTTCATGTCATAGGTAAACCAACCTCACAACCCCTTCACAAGCTCACCTGTGCAATGTACACATGGAGTCCCATACCCCCACATATACTACGCAAACCCATTAAGAAGTCATAAGTGTAATTCACATTCATAATCATACTTCATGTCTTGACATAAGTAAAGTCAACCTTAATATGCTTTCATATTAACATACATAGACCATAGTTTTCATTACATAAAGAGCCTAATCGTAACCTCCCTTAGAGTCCACTTGTGCAATACATAAGTAGGGTCCATACTCATACCTACACTAAGTAACTTTTCAAGAAATCATGACTAGAGTTCATATTCTTATCTTAGTTCATTTCTTAACTTTCGGGAGACATTGCCATAACCGACATAGACCATGTGAGGTACATGGAATCCGATGTTCTACTCCCACACTAAGCTAAGACCTACGGGGGCACATAGTTATGGAACAAGGATATTGCTACTAGAAACCTTGACTTACTAGGCATGGAGGTTTGCATCTCATGAGACAACATCTATGTTGGGAACCTAGACTTGCTAAACATGAAGGCTCTCTTGTGGGAAGCCGAACTTGCTAAACGTGAAGCCCCCACTCTTATTTTTCATGTTCACTCGGTGCTAAGCTCCAACTCCCTTTTTAAACATCTTTAAGCCTTTATTTAACATAGTTCATAAAGTAGGCTTTAGGGACTTAATCCCTCATATCATATAGCTCAAAGGTTTCTAAGATGAGAATGACCTTTCATCATAGAACCTACATTATGTGATAATAACCTTTCACATAGTCATACCGTATTCATAACATAGTCTAGTTTAGAGTACAATTGAGGAAACCTTTCAAGAGACTCACTTTTACTAGATTATCATAACCTTATTCATTTATTCACGTGTGTGTGTACATATGTGAAAAAGCCTTTCTCATAAATACCTTTATACAACACATATTCATACCTTGCTAATCATACACTTTGCATGTTTAATTAGATGTAAGGGTGCATATAAGAGTTAACCTTTCAATAAACACCATAACACATCATATTTATAGCTATACATGTAGTGTGTGTGTGCGCGCATATCGGTCCTCATAGTGACATAATAGCAACAACATTGATATTGAGTGCACTTCCCTTCAAGGGATCACAACACATTCACAATGTCCCCAAATCATGAGCAAATCACATATAAAGCCTTTAGGGATTCTAGACCACACACCCACACTTCATCATAGGAGACAAGGACACATTCAACATTGAATAGTTACTCCTAACATGTATACGATCACATATCCATATATGGGTCATATAGGTAGGGGTCATTCCACAATAGTACTTAATATAATTAATCATGTCGACCACACCTTATCCCTAACATTATCATTCACATTATACTCCACATCATCAACACACTTTAAACATCATGCTAGCATTAAGGATTTCATACATAACCTTCATAGCACAACTTCATAAATATATGCATCATAATCATCAATTCACTTCACATCTATCGCCTTCAAGTCCATGATCTCAACATGCATAGATAGACAAGAAGTAAACACCGCCACCATAAGTGGACCAAACCACACAACCTCAATTCTCATTCTATAGACTAGAAGTTAGGTCAACTTACCAATTCTTCAAGCCATGAGCAGCATGGAGCAATCCTCAACAATTCATAATCAATTGACATAGATATCAATAGGAATCAACGATGTAATTCAATAACATAAACATAATCTAAGTACAATTCTATAAACAAAGGGATCAACCAACTTTGCCCATAAGGCCATAATTCTCAACTCATTAATATACCAACAATTCAACATGAATAAGTATAGATAATCATAGGAAACATCAATACAATATAATCTAAATATGATTTCACCAATAGGGATCATATTCACAAAGACCCACATCATAGGCCAATTTTTGAGAATTTGGGGATCATGGGTTCTTCAAGAATTCCTTCGAAAATTATCTTAAAAACCTTAATTCCACATTAATTCATCAATAGAATGATTTAGAAAATCGTTTGACAAAGGACCCATGTTTAGATTGAAAATTGGGAATTTTGGTCTTTGTATCACTTTTGAAAATCTTTGATAGAACTCCTTGAATGAAAGGTTATTCAAGAACCAAGAGTTACCATACCTTAATTATTGAAGACCCATGAAATTGAAGAAAAAATCAATTGAAAACCCATTTTCTAGCTTGATCTTCATCAAGGTCTTCAATGGGGTTTTTGAGAAAATCTATTTTGAGAGGGAAAAGTCAATTTGAAGAATGCGGTCTAATTTAAGTTTTGGGGTTTTAACCAACTTAAAATACCCTAAAATAGGTAGAATAACCGGTTTATAATATTTGTCCAAAGTACCCAAACTACCCCTCACTTAGTTGGACCTTTTAAACAAGTCAAACTTGAGTTTTATTTTCGCAGATTTCGTCGGGAAACAAGTTTGCGATGCGGAGGTGTTCCCACTAGTTTCATAAATTAAATTTCAAGACAGTTGAGTCTATGACATGTCCGCGACGCGGACCAAACTTTTGGACCTTGGTGGAGCTAGTCCGTGACGCGGACATGCTCCCTCCATGAGCACCTTCAAGCTGCCTTGGCAGGTTGTTTGGCCAAGGGTTGGGGTCCTCCTCGGGGACCCTTAGGGTGGTCCCGGGGAGTCGTACCCGAACGTTTTGACCCTAAAAACATTTATTAAGACACTAGGGTCACCTCCACTGATTTTTGACTTCAAACAACACATACAGACATGAACAACATACTAGAACACACCAACATGTAAAAGAGTTGTTTTCGAACGTCTTGGTCGTCCCTTGACGTTTGACTTCCAAACTCTTTAAAACGGACTAAAAAGGCAATTCTTCATTATTTTAACAAGTTATTAATGTATAAAACCCATGTGAGGCTCTACTTTATTCTACTTCATTTTGAGGGTTGTTACAATATCCCCGCTTAGGAACATTCATCCTCGAATGACACTTAAAACACTTCCGAGGACTCATTGACCCAATTAGCAGCTCACAATACACAACATACAACATCAACATAAGAGCGCACATCAAGGAGGAACATTAACTCCACATAAAAGTCTCAAAACAACTTTGTGCAATTCAAGAAAGTAGCAACACATCTACCAACTCCTTATGCATCAACTTTATTATTTCCCATTTAATTGGAGGAACTTCCTTCTTCAAATCATCATTCTCATTTCAAACACCAAAGAAACACAACATGCAACTATCTCATTAAAGCACATTATGCAACTTTATCATAAGAAAGCATTTAAGCATGCACTTCAAATCAACTCATGCAACACAAGCAAGTAGAAACTTTATTCACCGACTCGTAATGCATCAACCACATAGGCCTTTCTCATGTTCATAGGAGGAACTACCTTCTCCTAATCATGACATGATATTTAACCCTTTTATATCATCATAAGGTCCAATATGAAATGGCTTTCAAGTGCACACATAGACATAATCAACATTTCCACTCATGAGGCAATTAAGCAATTCATACTAGTTGCACCCTAACATGAGGATTATAGATCATCTACTAGTCTTATCATTTAATCATCATACTATCAAGAACATACATGGCATTACCATGTTTAGTTATGCTCAAGGAGGGACTACCTTCTCCTAGTCACAACATACACACATGACATCATAAACTCATAAACAAGCATTACACCAAGGTCAATTCATTTAAGGAGAAATTCTCAACTTCTAACCTAAGCATGCTCATATTCTCTTCCTCATGAAGTCAAGAGTGCATTCACCATATAAAGATGCATAATGTCATGGGAAACATGAGTTTTATTACTAAAATTCCATTTTTATGTAATAAGAATCCTTCAAAAAACCTGCATACATAGTGTCTTCTAGGACATGCATAACATACGGAGATCATGCAACTCATAATCATATGCAAGACTCCAAAACATTAACAAGCTACTAGGAACTCTTTGGTCTCAAGCTTGAATAAGAATAAAAGGAAAAGATAAGGATATCAACAACCTTACTACTCACTCATCATCCCCCACTTAGGTTAAACCCATCTAAGAGCACATTAAAGTAACCAAGAGAACTATCACTTACCAATTAAGTACAATGTCCCCCTCTTGGGATCAAGTTATGTAAACTCCTTTAATCATTACCTCCTTCATTTCTAAGGTAGGAACCATTCTCCACTAAATTTTCACTATACTCCCTTAGGTGAGGATTTCAAGAATCCAAAAAAAAAAAGAGTATCTATACCACTCCACTTCATATCTATCACCCAAAGTGGTTCTCAACATAGAGAATTCAAGGAAGTTCAATGTAGAAATATTAAGGGCACTCAAAACCTTACCATCTAGGCACATTATCCCCCACTTGGGGCGAGCTTAATCAACTCTTTATCGCATCATACCCTTCTCATCAACCTTGGTGTAACTTTCCGCTCAACCATGCCTAGGTTAATCTAAACACCCTCTTGAATGACCATACTTAAGATCAACCTTACAAGACAACTATCCTCTTTAGAGTTGGTCAACCTCTATTCTCTTGTCCTTCTCATGAACTAAAGGGTACATGCAACTCTCCAAGTTAACCTTAGTGTAAAACACTATCCTAACTCATGGAACAAAGCCCCTTCTTCCGTTCTTAGGGCAAGCCTACAAAAAAACTCTGATTAACACAAGGACAACCATGAAGCATCACTCATAAAAAAAGGGCAACTTTCAACTCACACTAGTTACCACATTCCTTCAAAACTCCTCAAATCTACACCATGACTTTCTACTATCATTACCCATCACCATAAAGCAACTCATCATCCTAAAAAGGATTTCATTCTTACCATAACGACTCTTATCATATGAGAACTATACCACCATAAAACATTTTCAATGTAATGCTCCCAACCTTATAGGTCACACATAGCCATGATTGGCATCACAATACGATTTCCAAATCTACCTTCATATATACTCATATAGTCACCACATCATAATAAGCATTAAAACTCACCTTTTCTTCCCTCGATC
>JAJONQ010036127.1:0-10876 GCA_036250385.1 Solanum microdontum
CCCCCCCCCCCCCCCCCCCCCCCCCCCCCCCCCCCCCCCCCCCCCCCCCCCCCCCCCCCCCCCCCCCCCCCCCCCCCCCCCCCCCCCCCCCCCCCCCCCCCCCCCCACCTATGCATTTTCCCTTTTATTTATGTCCTAAAATATTTTTCTTAAGGGGTGTATTATACCCTCAACAATTTACTTAATATGCACTACAAGAAATAGTGCAGAACAATATTTTACATATATACGTCATATAATTTTTTCCGCAAATAATATTCGTGTGACTACCCTTCATATAACTCCATGAGAAAACTTAAAAACCAACATAAAATCGGGGCCTTATGTTTAGTAAGGGAACTTACATAAATTTCACTAGTTTAGGAGCTTATTACTTAGATACATTCTAGTTTGCAATATTATTTATCTTATCAAATTTTAGTGCATCCAGATACGTTGCGATACATGGGTCAAAATTAGATCTAATTATATCCAAGTGGATTCATATGCATCCGGGATACATAACAAATCTCCCTCGCCTCTCTCCCATCTTGCTCTCCACTCTCTTATGTATTTGGTATCCCATATACTTGTGAATCACACTAGATACATATAGATACATGTATCTAGTGGGCACAATACATAAACATAACCCTTAACTTGGCATCAGCTGGCAATTATGACCTTTAACTTTGAGTGTGCACAAGTAGACACTTAAACTTGTATAAAATCGAACGAATAGACACATTTGTCCTACATGGTACCCTATATGGTAATTTTGTGTCCTACATGACGTCCTACGTGTCTACTTGTTCAATTTTATACAAGTTTAAGTGTCTACTTGTGCACACTCAAAGTTGGAGGGAATAATTGTCCGCTGAAGCCAAGCTAAGGGTCACTGTCTATGTATTAGCCTATCTAGTGTGTATCTAATGTGATTCGCATGTATCTGGGATAAATAACAAATCTTGATCGCCTCTCTCCCTATTTTAGTGTATCTGGTAGAAAAAAATACATATATCCAAATGTATTTTCCTCAATATATGGTAGGAAACTCTTAATTAGTGGCAAAATACGTAATATTTTAAAGGCATAATACATAAATATGCCCTTTAACATTACCTCATTTTACATTTATGCTCTCCAACTTTGAGTATGCACAAGTAGACACTCAAACTTGTATAAAATTGAACAAATAGACGCACACGTCTTACGTGGCATCTTACATGGCAATTTGTGTCCTACGTGGTGTATTATGTCACATAGGATTCATACGTTTACCTATTCAACTTTATACAAGTTTAAGTGTCTACTTGTGCACACTCAAGCTTGAAGGGTATAAATATGAAATAAGGTCAAACTAAATGGCATATTTATGTATTATGCCCATAAATATGCCCTTTAACTTGGTCTCAGATCACATACATGTTCTCCAACTTTGGATCTGCACAAGTAGACGCTTTAGCTTGTATAAAGTTGAACATATTTACACACATGTCCTACATGACATCCTACATATGTCAATTTGTGTTCTGCGTGGTGTCCTACATGTATTATGCCACATAAGACTCATGTCTCTACCTGTTAAACTTTATACAAGTTAAAGTGTCTACTTGTCCACAGCCAAAGTTGAAAGACATAAATGTAAAATGAGGTCAAGTTAAAAAGTACATTTATGTATTATACCTATTTTAATATTATAGATAATAGTAGTATATATGATAGTGAAGTATGTCTTATTAGATAGTTTTTCCTTCTAAGACAAATCTGTATAATTTGTAAATCACAGATCATACCGGCCTTAATGTGAACACTATTCAACTAGTCTAATCAAAGTCTAGATCTGAAATTGATTAGTTTAAGTTTACATATTATTTTGCATTATTAAATTCAATTTTTTTCTACTCGAAATGATTATTGACAGTTCACAAAATATATTTGCAAGTGGATAAGCATTTATCAGTTGACATTTTGGAGTTAATTTAAGAGGTGATTGATCATAAATTTTAAATATTTTTTTATTTAAATTTTGTGGAATCAGAGTGAAAAAGGGAAAAGGTACAAGTACCCCCTAGACTATTACTGAAATTCTAGAGACACATCTTAACTAAACTAAGGTCCTAGTACCCCTCTGAATCCATTTTTTTTTGTAATTTTATACACCTTTCTGGCTTACGTGGCATCCAAATATCTCCCACGCGCTTGAATTGTGTGGAGTCACGGAGTGTGCCACATAAGCCAAAAGGTGTACAAAATTATCTTAAAAATGAGTTCAGGGGTAATAGGACCTTAGTTTAGTTAAAGTATGTCTCGGGAGTTTAGGTCATAATCTAGGTGGTACTTATGCCTTATCCCAAGTGAAAAATGAAGTTGTATTTCATTATAGTTTTATCTGTTTAGTTGACTAACGGAGAGATTGTTGAGAAGGTGGCCAATGTGATTAAAATATTCTTGACAGAAATAACTAATTAATTCCTATTACCACTCCATCTTTCATTCTGTGCTGGCATAGAGTATAAAAATGTATTTAACTAATCTAATTCAGATTTGCCTTATAGGTAAGATATTTAAACCTAGTAATTGTATATATACTATGTGACCACCTTTCATATTATTTTTTATAAGCAAATTTACCAACAATGTTTAGCAGTCTTTTATTAAAAATAAAAAGATATCAATAGAAATAAGTACAAGCAAGGGGTCAGACCTTACCTTATCAATCCTAATGAAGTACCTAACTTCTACTACCTAACAAACACGAAGAAAATAAGAGCTAGAGAGAACTAAGTTTTTTGTGATCACCACAGACTTTGTAATACACTTCATGATGATATTACAAATGAGGATGCTTAAATAATGTAAAAATATGTCAATCAAGAACAAGGTTGAGTTATCAGTCTCAAACTTTCTGCTTTGCCTGTCGCATCGGTAGGTGCCTTGGAACAAACTCCTTAGTCATTTTACCGTCTCAATTATGTTGCCTTCCATGTGTCTTCGTTTTGTTTTTGTTGCTTCCACTTCTTTGTTGTCTAGGTGATATATCCTCTTCCCTAGCCACTCTATCAAAACATATGTCTAGCATATTGTCTTCCCCATCTTCATCAAGAGAATCATCACCCAAATTATAAGGCCCTTGACTCATTCTTCTTTACAATCACACATTTATGCACAAATACGAAAGATTCTAGGCTTAATTTGCTATTCAAAGCAAGTGGTGAAACCTGCTTTTCTTGGATCAAATTGTTGTGATTCTCTATTAACCTTACTTGCTTTAATTTCCAGTAATCTTCAATAAAACATCAAAGCTATTCGAACATAATAGGTCAGTTGAGGTGACCACGTTTCATATTTGAAGAATCAAGTGAGTTTTTTCTTTGATCGCAAATCTTTTATGTTATTTATATTATTCTCTGAGAAATTGTATATATATACCATGTGAGCTCTCTCAGAAACATTATTTGACCAAAATATATCACATTCCTAACTCTTGCTTCTTGCCGTTCCTTTAACTTGTGTTTCAATTATCTTTTTCCTTATTAAATGTGCATGTTATTAGTTGAAAAAATCAATTCTCCAGAAATTAATTAGTTTTCAAATTGCCGTTCCTTTTGCATGCTTCAAATGGTTAGAGGTTAAATTCAACATAAATGGGAAGAGGAAAAAGAGCAAAGAGGGTCCAAAAAAGAAGAGGATCAAAGGTATGTCTACCAATCCTTTTACATGCTCCAAATTAATTAAGTATTTTTTTAGTAATTACTTATTAGTTTTACATATTATTGTAACACTACTATTTTAGTATGTTTTTACATGGTAATGTTAACGCCTATTCGAATATAAAGGCAAAAACAGCCATTTTGCATGACTGATTTTGTCAACCGTACATTAATAGTTAGTGTAATAACAGTTAAATTTGTAAAATTAAATGGGATTAAAAACAAGTAAATTAAGATCAATCAACAGTACTCGATTACTCCTACCATGCCTAAAATGCAGACACTTAACTCAAGTGACAACTTAAGACTTCTGCAGATCACTCGATCAGGCCCTTGGTACGTAAGCAAATAACTTTTTTTTTTTTTTTAATCTAGGAGCTGCCATTAGAGGAAGAAAGAAGAAGAATCAGGGATCTTATTGATGATTTCTTGAATGGCTTAAACAAAATAAAGAATGAAGAAGAAGAATTCATTGCTTCAAATAGGGAAGAACTTGAATTGCTAAGAATGGAATTGAGATTCCTAAGAACATTTGTCCTGTTTGGGAATTCGAGTTTAGATGACTTTTATGAGAGGATGTCACTGACTATAAGCAAATTCAATGAACTTACTTGGTTACTTTTCTATCAAGAAGAAGATAAATTAATCCTAGCGAAATACGACATGGAATGTCTCACCCCTCTGCTGCTGGAAGAGATGAAAAGTTATTTGAGTTTGGAGAATGATTATTATGTAGCCATGACGACAGAGGAGAAAATGTTTGAATACAGGGACAGACTATTCAAACACCTTCATGATCTACCAAAGTATTGTGCTAATTTACCTTCTCCCCCTGATGAATGAATACATGATTCTTCGGCAAGTATTAGGACATCTGAGAGATTTCTATGAGTTGGAATGCATAGCGGCCAACAAAACAAGAACTGAATATCTCTATCCTCGGTACCAAATGATAGTTGATAGAGTAACACAATTCTGTTTTGATCTTTGGACTGGAAAGAGTAAAGAAGAAATTGGTGATGATTACTATTTCCACAAGTATGACGTCTCTGAATGCTCTTCCAAGATCACTTCTCTACTCATCGACATAATCCCTCTTGAGCTGGATATTCTATACATTTCTACTATGAAAATCAAGGAAGAACCAAGGTCAACTGAACTAAAAGGGTGGGTTAAGCAAATCCTAAAAGCATTTCCAAGAATTCTTCAAAATTATCTGATTCTTATCCAAGGACGCATGGAAGGTGCAGTAGCTGTCAATTACTCTCCAACTCAAAGCATTAATGTCATGATGGAATTCCTATTGATTTTTCTCACCGATATACCAAAGTGTTTTATCCATCGTGACAAATTGAATGATATGTTGGCACATGTTGGATTACTTACCAGGAAAATATCTATTCTGGTGAGCAAGCTGTTGGAGGAGAGCTGTGAGGATAATATCAATGAAGTGGACTTTTCAGCTCCAGACTTGTTGCAAGAAATTGAACAAATGAAGGGAGATATCAGACAAATTTTTCTGAAAGATCCAGAGTCATCTAAACTTCGCTTCGCTTTCCTATGGATGATGGTTTCCTCTTCATGAATCTTTTACTCAGACATTTAAATGATTTGCTCATTTCCAATGTCTATTCAGTTGCTCTGATTAAGAAAGAAATTGGGATGGTGAAAGAAAGCCTTGAATTCATAAGATCTTCTTTCGGGAAAGTCAGGCAAACATTGGATGACACTAGTGAAGTAGTTAAAGATTGTTGGGTGCATGCTTTAGATGTGGCATATGAGGCAGAACATGTCATTAATTCCATTCTTGTCAGAGATAAAGCTCTCTCCCATTTAATCTTCTCACTTCCGAGGGTCACTGATAGGATCAAGCTTATTGTGGCAGAAGTCACCAGTTTACGGCAGGAGGATAAGAATGGGGATGACCCCCTTGATGCAAAGTCTTTCGACGAGCCAATTGAGTCAACCTCGTCATCTTTTGTTGAGGTAACAGTAGGTCATGAGGAAGACGAATCCTGGATCATTGATCAGCTCCTTGATGAACATGAATCCGAGCTTGATGTCATTTCGATTGTAGGAATGCCAGGACTCGGTAAATCTACCCTGGCCAACAAAGTGTATAAAAATACATTAGTTGCTAGTCATTTCAATGTTCGTGCTTGGTGCACTGTTTCCCAAAAGTATAACAAGTCAAAGGTGTTGCGGGAGATTCTTCAGCAAGTTACTGTCTCGGGAGGAAAAGAAAGTGAGTGTGACCTTGCTGAAAAGCTACGAAGAGCACTACTAGATAAAAGGTACCTCATTGTCTTGGATGATGTGTGGGATGTGGCAACAGGGGAGATGCTAATTGCATGTTTTCCGAAGGTTAAGAGAGGAAATAGAATTATCTTAACTAGCCGAAGTAGTGAGGTAGGTTCAAAAGTTAAATGCCATAGTGATCTTCTCCACCTTCGGCTTTTAACTCCTGAAAAAAGTTGGGAGTTGTTCAAAAAAAGGGTATTTGGAGATGAAGGAAGTTGCCCTGCTGAGCTGTCAAAAGTTGGACACAAAATTGTTGAGAAATGTAAAGGGCTTCCTTTGGCTCTTGTTTTGATTGCTGGAGTAATTGTTAGAGGGAGGAAAGGAAAGAAAAAGGATTTGTGGCTTAAGATTCAACATAATCTGGATTCTTTTATTTCTGCCAACAATAATTTAGAGATGATGAATGTTATGCAATTAAGTTATGACCATTTACCATACCACCTGAAGCCATTGTTGCTGTACTTTGCAAGATCTCAGAAGAACAAACGAACTCCAGTCTCTACATTGATGCAGTTGTGGATGGCCGAAGGGTTTGTGGATCATGATATACTGTCCAAGAGCAGTTTAGAGGAAGTAACTCAAAGTTACTTGGATGCTTTAATTTCCAGTAGTCTGATTATAATAGATCATATTCCCTGAGAGAGTAGTGAGCCTTTTTCTGTTACAATCAAGGTTTGCTATGTGCATGATGTTGTGCACGATTGTTTTTCAGTAAATGCCAAAAAGGAAAAGTTTTTCAAGTTAATCAATTCAGGTGCTCCATTTCATGCTTCGGATTTCCTACACCGTCGTCTAACCATTCATACTGACAACCAACTCCACAAAAAATGTGTTTTGTTCAATTCTAGTAAGTGTTCAGCTTGTAGTAAGAATCTCATATCTTTGAAAGTGAGCGGTTGTCTTAATAACTCCAGGTATATCTGTCACACAAGACACTTGAGACTTCTTAGAGTGTTGCAACTGGGTAACATTATTCTGGGAGATTCTTTAGTTGAAGAAATAGGCTCCCTATTTCATTTGAGGTTATTAAGGATTCGGGCTAGTATAAAATCTATCCCACTGTCGTGGGTGAACCTCCAGAATCTGGAAACTCTGTTGATCGAAACGGAATATCCCATCATGGTACTACTGCCCAGAATACTCAAACTGTCAAAACTGAAACACATGAGTGTCGTCCACTTAAGTTCTTTCTTTGAATTGGACAACGAATGGAACATTATTATGGATCAATCAACTAGAATATTGGAAGGTGAGAATTCAAAGTTAGAAAACTTGACAACTTTGTCCCAAGTTCTTATTTCATATACTGAAGGCATGAGTGATGCTCTGGGAAAGTTCCCAAATCTTCAGCACCTCAATTGCATCATCAAGGAACCGATAGATCCTCCTACACAAGGCGATTGGTTTCCCAAGCTTGATGTCCTTAATAAACTTGAATCACTCATCGCAAGCTACCAGAAGGCATGGGCGGATTATCAGTACAATAATGATCCCGAGTTAAAAGACAAAATCCCACCTCCCAATGAATATCACTTCCCTACAAGATTGAAAGAGTTACGGTTGTATGGTTTTCCCCTGAGACCTGCTTTGTTTTCAGCAATCGCGGCATTGCCTGAGCTTGAAATTCTGGAGTTAATAGACTCTGCTTCTGTTGAGGATATGAAGTGGGATGCAAGTGAGGACATCTATCAAAGTCTTAAGACTTTGCGGTTGGTATCTGCTAAATTTTCAGAATGGCAAGTTGATAGGGAAACTTTTCCCAAGCTTGAGGAATTAATATTAGAATACTGTGAGGAGCTTACTGAGATCCCTTCTGCATTTGCGGTTATAGAGACTTTAAAGTTCATTCGTGTGGTTTATATTAAGCCTGACCTTGGAGATTCAGCCATGGAGTTTAAGAAAGATGTAGCAGCCTACACAGGAGAGGACAAACTTGATGTCCATATATCATATGCGTATGACGAAGAAGAGGTAGTTGATTTCTTACATCTTCACCCCTACCTAGTTCATTTAATTTATTTAATCATGTGTTTGTTTTCATATCATCATCATGTGTACATCTTTGAGTTCAATTTTTACTAAACGGTATAAGCACTTTCTGTTGGATGTCAATAAAAGGCTGTTCGAGCTGAAGCCAATTTAAAGGATATATTTATGTATTAAGCTTTGGAAGAAATAAGTTTCTGAGATTGCGGGAGAGCAATTCATCTGATTACTAGTGTTTTATTTCATGTATTGCTTCGCCTCATTAGTAATTCGTTTTATTTGCAGTTAAGCATTGGAGATTCAGACATTGAGATTAAGGAAGATGTAGCAGCTGAGGTAATTAATTTAATTTCTTACATCTTCACCCCTAGCTATTTGTTTGTTTTCATCATCATATATAATTTGCAGAACGCCCAAATTAGTAACTGGTACAGAAGGCGAGGTCATATAGTAGCTGATTCCTCAACTGAAGAAGAGGTAATTAATTTCTTACTCAAAATATTGCTGTTTTAGTTCAACTTATACTAACAACTTTTTTTTTGTTGGATGACAGATTTGAGTCCACCGCGTGATGCAGGACTGGGTTGATATTACAGAATAAGAATAAACAAGGAGATTTTACGTGGAAATCTCCTAGCTCAAGAGAAGAAAACCACGATCTGTCTCAGCGGATTTCCAATTGCCTTCACTATCTTCAAGCAACAAATGAATACGGACTCTAATCAACCATGTACGAATTAAACTCTTAATTCTACAGCCTGGAACACTCCTATTGCAGAAAGAGTCAAAGTAATAACTCTATATATTACCCACTTTATCAACTGACTCTAGTTAATATAGATTTCGATCAAATACTACACAGTTAACTCTAACTATGCTTATTGTTGGTTAGAGTAATAAAGAAATGATCTATTCCTTTATTGATTATGAATGGATCTTACAAATTGAAACGCGCAAGATACAATCTTTTAATCACAACAAACGAAACACTTGATAACTCTATCATGCCCCTTGCAAATCTTGAAAGCTTGTGTTATACTTGAGAGAGACAAAAGACAACTTTTTTCAATTATGCTCAATTGTATTGACTAGGTTGTTTCAAGTTAATAAGAATATATTATCCTCTGAATAAAACAACCTAGTGTACTTTCAATGGCTGAGTATATTGTCCTCTTTTCACGTGCTCACCAATCACGTTTCAAGTTAATAAGAATATATTATCCTCTTTTAATGAATAATGACATGGATGAATCTTTTTTTCTCAAACGAAAATGACACAGATGAACCAAACTTTTAATAAATAGCATAGATAAATTTTTTCTCAAAGTTGAATGCATATTTGAACATTTTCCATTTAATTTATCCAAACTTTTAACTTCCTTCCATTTTAACCCTGTGGTTAGTATGCCAGTGCGAGCTCATCATCTTATTAGTCTCAACAATTGTTCTAATTGTGGAAGAAAGGAGTTTTGTTGACATCAAGATAAACGAGAGTACCTAGGCCCGATTAAATTTAGATTCGCTCCAGTAAGTCTCATATCAATGGTGGAACCATAATTTTCACTAAGGGAGTTCAAAATCTGAAGAAGTAGACATAGGAGCTAACCGAAGGGTTCGACATCTACTCTACTAACATTAAGAACATTCCCTATTCTATATCCTTTTGATTAAGGATCAAGAAGTACGTACTACTCCACCACAATCCTTGTTGGTAGTACACCTGTTCGTACAATGCCATCCAACAATTCATAGTTGTTTTATTTAAAAACGAAACAACGGGTTTTTAAGAGTCGCCACTTAATTTTTAAAGAAAAATCAAGAAAACTATATTTTCAAAAAGATTAAAACAGAAATCTAATGAAAATGTTAAAGGGGATTCGAAGTTCATATTAGCATTTCGGCAAGGGTTTGAAAGCACCCGAAATGCCCGCTAACACGCGGTTATCCAGTAATTAACTATTTGGCTTATTAAAGACATCCTTAATTAAGTTGGGAAAATAAAGAATTTTGAAATTTTAAAGTAATCTCAAGGGGAAAAAATTATATAAGATACTACTTAAGTTAATTAACTTTTGAAAATATGTTTTTTTTTAAAGTCAAGGAAAAATGAGTGCTTACCTAAATTTTTTTTAAAAATAATTCAAAATGCCTATCCTTTGGGGAAAATTAAATTGTAACAACCTTAAAACTAATTAAACAAACAAGCATGCGAATAATGACAAGTAAGCAAATATAAAACATAAGTAATAAAGAATGGGCCCAAGTCTGGTTTTCTATCCGCTTGGGCCTAATTTTGTTTTGGGTCTTTGGCCCATTTGAATCACTTGCACATGTACTAGTCTAACATCAAGAAAATGTTTTTCCTTTGGGCCTTAAGCCCAATTCTTCCACCTATCCTAAACTAGCAAAATAGTAATAAGCAAGACAAAGGGGCTTTGGCCCAAAGTAACAAAATACAAAATCAAAATTCGGGGCCCATTTCCCCATTTCCGCATGCATACACTAGGTGTATACTAGTGCATACGATTTCATTTACCAGCTCCAAACACTTGTATGCCGATTTTCGAGACTTGTTCTTCGATATCTATGGTCGGCTGACTCGATAAAGAATTGGGCCTCCTGGGCCTATTTCAAGATGCAAGGGAGGACATAGGAGTTCATGTAGAACTCGGGCAAATTTCACATGCAAAACGAAGTAAAGGAAGGGAGTTAGTATATAATTCAATCAACACAGATGCAGGAAGGAAAAATTAATTCACTAGAAAATGCACACTAACTCAAGAATGTATAAACTAACATGTAATTAGTCCATACAGTTAGACATAAAAAAAAATAACAACTTTAAAGGAGCAATTAAGAAGACCCAGTAGTCACTACTCAAAGTTAATTATTCTTGA
>JAJONQ010036128.1:0-15108 GCA_036250385.1 Solanum microdontum
TCTACATGTCCACAATTAAATGTTCAAAATTAAATCTTAAATTTAATAAGTTATTTTTTCTAATAAATAATTTCAAACTTATGAAAGAAATGTTCAATAAATAATTTCAAACTTATCTAAGTACTAAGAAGAAAGAAATGTTCAATAAATAATTTCAAACCTATCTAAGACTAAAAAGAAAGAAATATTCAACCACTTAACCATAAGAATTGAGCTCGAATACAGTGGATATTATACTAAGAGCCTATTTGGATAAAAATCATAAGTTAGAATTAATACCTTATGAGTTTTGATTTATTTTTGTTATTTTGATTTTAAAATAGGTGCTTATAGACATTTTTTTAAACTTTATTCAAATACTTTAAAATTGTTTAGAGCTATTTTGACTTAAAAATACCTAAAATAAGTCGATTAAAACAGACACTAAGTTGGATTGTAGGCTCGATCGACTCATGTCGAGCCTCACATGAACAAAACACATAAATTTTTATTATTTCTTTTGTTCATATATAATTTGGCTCACTCACTAAGAAATTACGAAATAAAATAATAAATTTCTTCAATTACTCCTAATTATTATAAATCATTCCATTCATTCGAAGATGAATTAACAATAATTAATACTTGATGATAGAAATAAAATAGGAATAACATGATAAACTATCTCTTGATATTTCAAGCTGAATAAGTAAAAATAAACATTTATTTTTATTACTACAATGAATAAGTAAAAATAAGGAAGAAAGAGCACATGGGAGAGATTTTTTGGACAAAATGTACTTCATGAAATTGAAACTTATGCCGAGGCCTCTTCAAGCTAGAGATATTATGTCCAAAACGGGTTTGATGATCAAAGAGTATCAATTAAATTATTGGCTTAAGAGATCTTTAAAAAAAGAAACAAATGGACGTAATGGGCTGAATTTGAACGATTCAAACCCTGATTTAAAAACCAAATGCACTTGATAGGATGAATCTGAAAGATTAAGAATCCGACCTCCATTAAGTGCAAACAAATGAGGCCTAAGTGTCTATTTGTGCACACCCAAAATAAGAGAGAATAAATATTAGCTGAATTCAAATTAAATGACATATTTATGTATTATGCCTAATTGTTTTCAATTATATCAACTACTTTCAAATATCTAATAAATATGATTAACTCAGTAAACTATACTTTTATTATATTTTATTTTGAGATAAGACACAAATACCCTTAGACTATGACCGAAATCACAAATATCCATTTTAACTAAATTAAGGTCCTATTACCATCGAACTCATTTTCTTTGTAATTTTACACTCGTTTTGACTTATGTAACACACTCTGTGAATCCACGTAGTTGAGGCATGTGAAAGATGTTTGGATGCCATGTAATAGATTCAGGGTAATAGTATTTTAGTTTAATTAAAGTGTATCTCTGAGATTTCGATCCTAGTATAAGAATACTTATGCATTATCCCTTCTATTTTTATTGAATTTGAAATAAGCTAAATTGTTAAAATGACACTTATTTTCGAACGGAGAAACAATTATTTAAGGTCCAAAAGTTGACTAATTAAGAAAACTTACCGGTATTAACAAAGGACCCATTCCACACGGATTTAGAGAGTATTATACATACACAAATTTCTTCACCAATCTTTCATATCTCTCAAAAAAATTCTTGATTTCATCAAAACCCCAATGGCAAATACCGATGAATCGAACCCCCTTTTACCCAATCAACAATTTGAAATGAAAGATGAGAAGAAACCCAATAAACCCATTTCTTCAACAACCCCAGCTCCACCGTTTCCGACTGATCCGGTGAAGCCTTTATCGGCCGTTGTTCCGATGGGATGGACAGCTGAAGGGGTTCCCATGGGTCATGGAGTTGTGGGTGACCCAATTATGAATAGGGCTCAGTGGGATTCTGGACTCTGTGCTTGTTTTGGAAGGACTGATGAGTTCTGCAGCAGTGATATTGAAGTTTGTGAGTATTTTCTTGAAATTTGTTTTAGTTTTTGATTGAGGTGTAGTTGATTGATAGTTGATCGGACTTTATGCTATGATGAATTAAATGGATATATTTTCTTGTTTTTAATTAGTCTTAGAGACCCAAATTAGTTTAGGACTGAGTTTCATTTGATTGATTGTTGTTAGGATTTTATGCTATGCTGGATTAAATGTCTCTATTTTCGATTGGAATTTGTGGGATGATCTTTGTTTTAAAAAAATTAATCCTAGCGATCCAAGTTAGTTTAGGATTGAAGTGTAGTTGATTAATTGATCGGATTATGTTCTATGATGGATTAAGTGTGTCTATTTTTGGGTCAGAATTTGTGGATTAATCTTAGCAAATCATATTAGTTTAGGATTGAGGTGTAGTTGATCGATCGGATTATGTGCTATGATGGATTAAATGTCTCTATTTTGGATCGAAATTCCTTTGGATGATCTTGTTTTTAATTAGTCTTAGCAACCCAAATTAGTTTAGAACTGAGGTTCAATTGATTGATTGGTTGTTCAGATTTTATGCTATGATGGATTAAATGTTTGTGGATTGAAATTCGTGGGATGATCTTTGCTTTATTAACCTTAGCGACCCAAATTAGTTTAGGATTGAGGTATAGTTGATTGATTGATTGGATTATGTGTTATGATGGATTAAAATGTCTTTATTTTTTTTTATCAAAATTCGTGGATCGGTCTTTCTTTAATTAAACTTAGCAATCTAGTTCGTGTATCGAACATTAATGATCAGGTTTAGAAATTCTAGTTCAGGTGTTGAATTGAAATCTCTAGAAAGGTTCAGCCTTTGCTAAAATCAACTATTGGTCCTTGTGAGTGTGTTTATTGAATGATCTCTCCATATAGTGAGTTATGAGCACATATGCTCCTTAATGTTCATGGAAAAAGAACTAGCAAGCAAATGTATGGTCATAGATGATAATTGTAGCTGGGGAATTGTATTTTACTTTGATGACTAAGACGTTGGAGTTTGTTGCCTAAAATTTAAAAGGGTAGCCCAGTGCCCAAAGCATCCCGCATTCACGTAGTGTCCAAGGAAGGGTCGTACCCCAAATTCCCTTCTCTTAATTTATTTTTGCTTCTTTTGATGACCTAGTTAAGTGAGGAAATAGCTATATTGAGATGGAAGTAGCTGGAACACTTTATTTTTTAAATTGTATTTCCTTGAATCTTGTATGTTCTTCAAGAAATAATGTCTATTTTCCACAAATGCATCTGCTACATCAATATTCGAAGTTATATTAATTTTCTAGTCATATGTATCTTGCACAAACATCTAACTCAACGTTTTAAATGATGTTTATAGATATTTGATGCTAACAAACTGTTTTTTCAAGGTATTAATCAGTCTAATGTAATTGAGTAGTTTGCATTCACTAACAAAAGAGAGGACCATTAGCAAGATGCACACATACTCGTTTCTATATGTATCCCGTGCTTTACTGGATTGATTCTACTTTTGCTAGTTCTTGTGTCTGATTGCTATATTTCTGCAATATGGTTTTCCTGTTGATGTTCCAGACATACTTTTCCTTTCTGGGATCAGAAGTTCTCCGGGTTTCTCCTAAATTTGCTTTTATTTATCATTCTGATCTGATAAATGACCATCATGGCTCTGCAGGTTTACTAGGTAGCATGGCCCCATGCGTGCTCTACGGGAGCAATGCTGAGAGACTTGGTTCTGCTCCAGGGACTTTCGCCAATCACTGCTTGCCTTACACTGGCCTCTACCTGATTGGACGATCCTTCTTTGGCTCGAATTGTGTGGCGCCTTGCTTTACATATCCCAGTCGTACAGCTATTCGTCGAAAGTTCAATCTCGAGGTAGGCTGTCTTTCTAAAAAATTTACCTTTCTGAAGATGATTTACTTAAGCGCATTCTATGTTATGATCCACAAATTCATTTCTACTTTCAGTGGTATGTGTTTCTTCTTTCCAATTGCTCTGCTTCATATCTTCCTCTTCTTTTGTATATATTTTCCGCATCAAAGCAAAAATTATATTTTGGGAAAGTCCTATGTGGATTTTTCACACTGTAATCTAACCCTAGCCCAAGCTCATAACTGTTGGTCCGGTATGAGTGTATAAGTTTGTTGTAAAGAATACTTTCTAACTGGTAGTTCAGCAGTAAGAGTTTTGTGGTTGACTTTAAAAGATAAAGTGGTTCACATATCCTTCTAAAAAATGGTATAGTGGTTCACACATTCTTATAAAAAAATGTGAAGTGTTTTACACATCCTTATAAAAAAATGGTAAAGTGGTTCACACATCCTTATAGAATATGTAAAGTGGTTCAGACAAAGTTCATTCATATCAATTAACTGGCAACATGACCTAAGAATTGGTTAATTCTTTCTATTTAACTTTTCATTCGGATGTATGTATCTTTTTGGTTAGGATCGGGACTTGATACTTGATCAGTAAATCTTGAACTTTCTTCGTATAAGGATAGAGATTTGCAGGGATTTATCGCAAAAAAAGTAAAATAGATAAAAGAAGGTAGAGCTTTGAAGAAAAACTATTTTGCTTATGACTTATCAAAAAGAAAAAGAAGGGAATTCAACAACATACCAGTGTAATCCCACGAGTTGGGGGGGGGGAGGGGTCTAGGGAAGGTGGTGTGTATGCAGACTAGTGAGACCGTACTCCTTTTGTTTCTTGTTGTTGTTTCTGCATTAGTTCACCTTTATCGGATGAGGGAGCCTTTTCTATTCCTTCAAGTTCCTCCAGTTGGTTGTAGTCACAGTTCTATAAGTTTTATCCCAGTTAGAGCTTGTAAATCCAAATTTGTATCCTCTGCAGGGGAGCTGTGAGGCGTTTAACAAATCTAGTGGGTGCTGCGGGAGCTTTGTTGAGGACGAGGTGCAGCGCGAGCAATGTGAGTCAGTTTGTGACTTCGCAACTCATTTCTTCTGCCACCCTTGTGCTCTTTGCCAAGAAGGTCGTGAGCTTCGTCGTAGGCTTCCTCATCCTGGCTTTAACGCCCAACAAGTGCTCGTTATGATCCCCCCTAACGAGCAAACCATGGGCCACTAAGCAAGATTATCTTGATGAGGAGTCCAAGCCATTTCCTTTTTGGTTTGATTTGTATCCATTTTCTTAAAGCTTCTGAACGCTCTGTCTTTTAATAGTTTTGCTAGTTATGTAAAACTCGAAGACCTATATGTGTTGTGTTTATAATGTATATGTGCATAAAAGAGAAGGATTCTGCTAATAATATTTGTGTTGCTCTGGTTAACATATCTCTATGCCCTTAAATCTGGTAATCCCAACATATCCAGTGTAATCCCCAAGTGGGTTTTGGGGAGGATAGGATCTACGTAAATTCTACCTACCTTTATGGGATAGAAAAGTTGTTTCGTGTAAATCCCAACTCCAAAGAATGATGTGAAAAACCTAAGCATTAAAGTATGTCATGAAATATTTTTACTTCATACTTTGGTAGAAAGCAAATTACCCAGATTTATATGAATTGCTAGCCTATCTACCCTAAAGTTTTCCTACATTTCGTTTCTTTATTAAAAATTTGATTGGGTCAATAGAGCCATTTTAGACATATTTTCAAATATTCATGAATTGATACACATGAAAAATTGAAAACAAATCTTGAATTTCTCTTTTGTAACTCCTAAACGCTAAAAAAAGTGGCGTGGATTCTTTAGAGGTTACGGGTATGGTCCATTAGGTCATTTTTTTTTAGACAAGGGTAACTTTGTATTCACAAAAAACTCATCATCCAAGAAATGATGAGGAAGAATCTTACACCCACCAAAGTATGGGAAATCCTCCAACAGGAATGCAAAAGTAGAAGAACTTTACAAGTTACTTGTGAATTAAACTAGTCTTGTATCCCCTAACTCTTGTTTATACCAAAAGTACAATAAACTAAGACCGACTCTTTATCTTTTGAATGTTGCTACCCTTGCTTTCAAAACACCTGGTATTCCATTCCTTCTATAGTGTTCACAAGATACATGTTGGAATGGTCATTCACTTGGTCTCCTTTGACCCTCCACTACCGATACCTTTTCAACTGTTAAGCAACTAATTTGTCATTACCCAATTGACCCCAAGAATACTGAGGAACATGTCCCACAACTTTGTGGCTGTTATGCAGTGCAGGAATAGATGAAAATTGTTCTCTGCATCTTGATCACACATAAAACATCTTAAATAGATTTACATTACTTTTCCTTGTAGCACTTCATGAGTTAGACATGCTCTTCTAATTGCCAACCATATAAAGCAAGAGACTTTCAGGGGGTTTGTGACCTTTCAGATTTGTTTCTAAGGCCAGAAGCCTGTTGTGGGTTGATTGTTATTCTTCTTCCGGTAGCAAGATTTAACTGTAAAAACCCCTTTGTTGTGGAGCAACCAAATAGGTTTGTCAGCTCCATTAATAAATATCATAGGAAACATACTAGAAAATTGAAGGAATCTTGCAATCTTCTTGAAGGAATTTCGCAATCTCTGAAACTTTCCAGTCATTCATAGCTCGCCTGAAAATCAAACTCCATCCTTGGGGACTCCAAACTTGTGACACTCAAGTATTTTTTTTGTGAATTTAAGACATATAGTCGAGGAAACAAAGTTCTCAAATTGTTTTCCTCTATCCAGAGTTCATTCCAAAAATCTATTCTTCTTCCATTACCCACTTTAAAGGAGGTGTTAGTAATTGTGGCCACAACCTTTTGATGAACTTCTAGACACAACAACCAAAAGTACCCAAAACCTCATCATTAGACCATTGGTTTAGCAAACTATATTTCTCAGCAATAAATCTTCTCCATAGAGCCCTGTCACCTATGCAGAGTCTCTAGAGCCACTTCTGCATTAGGGATTCATTCTGGATATTAAGGTTTTTGATTCCTAACCCCTATCATTCTTGTTGAGTGTGAGGGTATCCCATATTGTAGCCTATTTTTTCCTTACTTACCAGCCACAAGAAGGATCTCCTTAACCCAGTAATCTTTTTGTCTATACTCTTGGGAATCGTGAACGAGCTCATCATATAAATTGGGAGGGCATTCATTACAGATTTGATTAGTGTTAACCTATCTCCCAAAGAAAGATATTGGCTCTTCCACCTTGATAGTTTTCTGCCACTTAGTTCCAAGACTTCATTCCATACCTTATTCTCTTTGTTTTTGGCTCCTAAAGGTAATTCAAGATATTTGGTTGGAAGGGGAACCATTTGGCATTCAAGAGTATCTGCTAGCAGTTGCAAATTGTTCATATGATTGACTGGTGGACGAAGCTCTTATGCCAATTACCATACAATACGAAAATACCTTAAAAAATAATTTAGATAGGTCTAAGGTGTCTGATCTAAGATATATCTGCATCACAAAAACCTAGTGAGTCATCAACATATAATAGGTGAGTAGCTCCCATAGCACTACCCCTATTAGGTGAAGCATAGAAACCCTTAATACATCCATTGCTCTTTGTCATTCTAATTATGTGGTAAAGATCCTCCACGGCTAAAATAAAAAGAAAAGGAGACATGGGATTTCCCTGGCTCAAGCCCCTTTGTGACTGAAAAAACCATTCATTACTATCATTTATGACGAGGGAGAACTTCATAATGGATATACAATAACTTATCCAGTTTATTGATTTGGTACCAAAACTTGTATCTTTTAGGACTTTGAGAAGGAAGTACTAGTTAATATGGTCATCAGCCTTCTCAATGTCCAACTTGCACAAAATTCATGGGGTCTTCTGTCTCACCCTAGAATCCACCAACTCATTGGCTAGTAGAACTGTGTCCATAATTGTCTATTCTTCAGAAAAATCATCTGATGTAATCTTGTAGACTCCTCCTATCAAACTAATTGGCCCAAAATCCCTAAGTGTTTCTGCCCTGCCTTCTCTGGCATAATGCTATGAAAGTAACATTTAATGACTTCTTATAAACTTCCTTTTTATGAAAATTTTGAATGATATGCATTAAGTCCTCTTTCAAAATGCTTCAAACACACTCTTTAAAGAATTGCATAGTGAAGCCATCATGTCCGGGTGCTTTGTCACAATTATACTGCTTTACAACTTAGAGCACTTTTAGTTCTGATAAAGGTCTCTGCAACCAATCTTGTTGCTCTCGAGTGATTTTAGGACAATCTACCATCTTAAAAGGATGGTCTCTCGGGTTTTAATTCTGCGTAAAGTTTGTTGTAGAATTCTATCAGACCTCTCCAGGTTCTTTAATTTCCACCCCATGAGACACAAGTCTATTAATGATGTTGTACCTCCAATGTTCAGAAGCCATTCTTTGAAGAAAAAATAGTGTTATTATCCCCATGTTTCAGCCACAAAATTCTGGATTTCTACCTCCAACTTGACTCTTCATTTTTAGCCAGCACCTCAAGTTCCATAATAATTGTGGTTTTAACTACCATTTCGTTTTCAGTCAAGACCCTATTATCTTGAGCTAACTCAAGCTCTTCCAGTTCTTGCAATAATGCATTTTTTCCTATTAGTATGTTCCCCAAGAATGAATTTGCTCTAGACTTTGAGCTTATCTTTCAATATTTTTAGTTTGGCACAAAGTTTGAAATCTGGGAAACCTTCGACCACTATGTCATTCCACCATTTCTAACCAAGTTGTTGAACCCTTTCACCTTAAGCCACCAATTTTCAAATTGAAACTAGATTTCTTCTTCTCCCAGTTTCCACATTCAAGTATGATAGCCAAAAAATTATTAATTTTTTTTAAAAAAAGTATGATAGCCAGAAAATCTTTGGGTATACATATCACATAAAATTCATGGACTATAACACTTGAAAAATGGAAAAATCTCTATTACTTGGTCAGACACTCATTTGAATTTGAAAGAAACCTACATTTTCTCCTCCATAATCCACGCCTTTAAGTAGGTCGTCACGATACCCACAAAAAAATTCGGCCAAAAAATTATCGAACGCACATATCACTAAAATTCATGGACTATAATACACAAAAAATAGAAAAATCTCTATTTCCTTGTTCAGACCTCTTTTGAACTTGAAAATACCTACATTTTCCTCTCCGAACCAACGCTCACTATTTAATAGATCGCCACAGATGCCCACAAAAAGTTTCAGCCAAAAAATCACTAGACACACATATCACTCAAAATCTATGGACTAAAACACATGAAAATTGTAATAATTGCAATTTCCTTTCCGAGACTAATTTGAATTAGAAAAACCTACATTTGCCCATCTGAACCAACGCATGCCATTAAGTAGATCGTCATGGACGCCCACCGAAATTTTTTGGCAAAAAGAATGTCGGACGCACATATCACACAAAATTCATGGATTATAACACAGAAAATGAAAAAATCACTATTTCTCATTATGGAACTCGTTAGAACTTGAAAAAACCTACATTTATCCCTCTGAACCACCGCACGCTATTTAAAAGGTTGCCACGAACATCCAAAAAAATTGGGCCAAAAAACCTTTGGGGCACATATCACACAAAACTCATTGACTATAACACATGAAAAATAGAAAAAAATCACTATTTTTCATTCTAGCCTCGTTTGAACTTGAAAAAAATCTACATTTTCCCATCCAAACCAATGAGCGCCACTTAATTGCTCGTCACGGACGTCCAAGGAAAATAATGGTCAAAAAACCGTTGATTGCATATATCACACAAAATTCATGAACTATAACAGAGGGTAAAAAAATAAATTAACTATTCCCCATTCTGTGACTTATTTGAACTTGAAAATACCTTTGTTTGCCCCTTCGAACCAACACCACCATTTACTAGGTCTCCACGGATGACAACAAAAATATTTTGTCAAAAAATCGTTGGATGCACATATCACTCAAAATTCATGGACTAACACACGAAAAATTAAAAAAATCACTATTTTTCGTTACAGGCCTTCTTTGAAGTTGAAAATACCTACGTTTGATCTTTCGTACCAGCGCGCGCCATTTAATAGGTCATCACATAGACCCATATAAAATTTCTGCCAAAAAACCCTGGACTCACATATCACAAAAAATTCATGGACTTAAAACACACGAAAAAAATGGAAAAAAAATGACATTTCTGTTTTGGGCCTCGTTTGAACATGAAAATACCTATGTTTTCCCCTTCAAACCAACAAAAATGATTTAATAGGTCGGCACGGAAGCTCAAAAAAAATTTTCGGCCAAACAAATTATCGAGCGCACACAAGCAACAAAATTCATGGACTAATACACACGAAAAAGAAAGAAAGTTGCATAATTCCTATAAGTTGGCTCGTAAATGCGAAAATATGCCGTAAAAATAGTGGTACTATACGTAATGCCCCACAATTCATTACAGAGGTCCTTATTAAGGTTTTTTAGAAAAAAGAAATCAGGTGCCCACATGCGCCAGATTCATGGACCTGAACACATGAAAAACCAAGAAATTCACCTAATTCCTAAAAATTGGCTTATAATGCAAAAATGTCATAAAAAATGTAATACTATACGTAATTTCCCCCCAACTTAATACGGTGGTCCTTTTAAATTTTTTTCAAAAAATTTTGGGGTGCTCCAAGTAGCTAAATCCATAGGCTAATACACACGAAAAACCAAGAAAGTTATGTAATTCCTAAAAGAAGGCTCATAAATGCGAAATATGCCTTGTAAAATAGCGAGACTATATGCAATGCTTCCCCCAACTCATTACAGAGGTTCATATAAAGTTTTTTCAGAAAAATAATTCTGGTGCCCAATGCGCCAGATCCACGTAATTCCTAATATGTTACTCGTAAATGCAAAAATATGCCTTAAAAATGGCAGGACTAAACGTAATGCTTCACCAACTCATTACGAAAGTCTTCATAAAGTTTTTTTAGAAAAGAATTTCGGGTGCCCAAGACGTTTGATCTGAGCCAATACACAAGATAAACAACAAAAGTCGTGTAATTTTTAAAAGTTGGCTCGTAAATATAAAAGTGTCTTAAAAATGGTGAGACTATACGTAGTGCTCCTTGAACTCACTTTGGAGGTCCTCATAATTTTTTTTCAAATGGCCCAATGCATAAGATATATGGGCTATTAAATAGGAAAAACCAACAAAATTGCATAATTCCTAAAAGTTGACTCGTAAATTCAAAAATATGCCTTAAAATGGCTGGACTATATGAAATGCTCCACCAACTCATTATGGAGGTCCTCATAAAGTATTTTTATAAACAAATTAGGGGTGCCCAAGGCATCAAATCCATGGGCTAATACATATTAGCCCGTGGATCCATCGCCTTTGGGACACCCAAATTTTTTTTTCTAAAAATTATATGAGGACGTCCGTAGTGAGTTGAGGAATCATTATGTATAGTCTGACGATTTTTTTACGCAAATTTTTGCATTAATGAGCCAACTTTTATGAATTACCCGACTTTCATTGTTTTCCATGTATATTAGTCGATGGATCTAGCGCCTTAAGGGAATCTGATTTTTTTTTGAAAAAGGTATATGAGGACCTCCATAATGAGTTGCGAAAACATTACATATAGTCTCGCTGTTTTTTTACCGCATATTTTTGCTTTACAAGTCAATTTTTAAGAACTACCTGACTTTCGTTGTTTTCATGTGTATTACCCCGTGAATTTGACGCCTTTGAGGCACCTGGATTTATTTTTTGATAAAACTATATGGGAAACTCTATAATGAGTTAGGAAAGCATTACATATAGTTCTACCATTTTTGTCACACATATTTTCGCATTTACGAGCAATCTTTTAGGAATTACCCAACTTTCACAATTTTTCATGTGTATTATCCCATAGATCTGATAACTTTGGGCACCCAAAATTATTTTATTAAAAAACTATACAAGAACCTCCGTAATGAGTTAGGGAAGCATTAGGTGTAGTCCCGCTGTTTTTTCACACATATTTTCGCATTCACGAGCCAACTTTTAGGAATTACCCAAAATTTCTCTGTTTTTCGTGTGTATTATCCCATGGATCTAGCGTTTTTGGAGCACCCAAAAATTTTTGCTCGAAAATATTATATATGGACCTTCGTAATAAGTTAGGGAAGCATTACATATAGTTCTGCCGTTTTATTTTCGCATTTACGAGCCAACTTTTAAAAATTATCCGACTTTCAACGTTTTTCGTGTGTATTAGTTTATGGCCTAGCGCCTCTTGGTCACCTTAATTTTATTTTTTCTGAAATAACTATATGAGGACCTCTGTAATGAGGTAGGGAAACATTACGTACAGTCCCACTATTTTTTCACGCATATTTTCGTATTTACGAGTCAACTTTTATAAATTACTCAACTTTCACCATTTTTCATATGTATTAGCCCATGGATCTAACGCCTTTGGGGAACCCAAATTATTTTTCTGAAAAAAACTATATGAGGACCTCTATAATGAGTTGCGGAAGCATTACGTATAGTTCCGTCGTTTTCACTTATATTTTCGCATGTACGAGCAAACATTTAGAAATTACCCGACTTTCACCGTTTTTCTTGTGTATTATTTTGACGCCTTTAATGCATCTGAATTTTTTTCTAATAAAACTATATGAGTACCTCCGTAATGAGTTAGAGAAGCATTACGTATAGTCTCACTATTTTTTTTCATGCATATTTTTACATTTACTAGCTAATTTTTAAGAAATACTCGATTTGCATTGTTTTTTGTGTATATTAGCCCATGGATATGGATCAGGCGCCATTAGGGTACCCGATTTTTTTATAAAAAAAAAGTATATGAGGACCTCTGTAATGATTTGACGAAACATTATGTATAGTCCCGCTATTTTTTTCATGCATATTTTTACAATTATGAGCCAACTTTTTTTAATTACCCTACTTTCGCCTTTTTCATGTGTATTAACCCATGGACTTGGCGCCTTTGGGGTACATGAAAATATTTTCTGAAAAAACTAAATGAAGTCCTCTATAATGAGTTGGGTAAACATTACGTATAATCTTGCTATTTTTTTATGAATATTTTCGCATTTACAAGCCAACTTGTAGAAATTACCCAACTTTCTTTATTTTTCGTGTGTATTAGCCCATGAATCTGGTGCTTTTGGGGCACCTAAACCTTTTTCTGAAAAAACTATATAAGAACCTCCGTAATAAGTTGGGGAAACATCACGTATAGTCCCACTATTTTCTTCACGTATATTTTAATATTTACGAGCCAACTTTTTAAAATTACACGACTTTCTTAGTTTTTTCGTGTGTATTAGCTCATGAATCTGGCACCTTTGGAGCACCAAAATTTTTTTCTGAAAAAACTATATGAGGACCTTCATAATACGTATAGTCCCACCGTTTCTATCAAGCATATTTTCGTATTATGAGCCAATTTTTAAGAATTACCCGACTTTCTTGGTTTTTCGTGTGTGTTAGCCCATGGATCTGACCCCTTTGGGGCACCCGAAAATTCTTTCTGAAAAAACTACATGAGGACCTCTGTAATAAGTTGGGGAAACATTATGTATAATCCCGCTATTTCTCACGCATATTTTTGCATTTATAGGCCAACTTTTAGAAATTACACGATTCACCATTTTTCGTGTGTTATTAGCCCATGGATCTGGTGCCTTTGAGGCTCCCAATTTTTTTTAATGAAAAACTATATGAGGACTTTCGTAATTAGTTAGGAAAACATTACATATAGTTCCGTCATTTTTTTCACGCATATTTCGCATTTACGAGCCAACTTTTAGGAATTACTCGACTTTTGATGTTTTTCATGTGTTAGCCCATGGATCTGGCACATCTTGGACACTCAATTTTTTATTGTTTGAAAAAAATATTTAAGGACCTTCGTAATGAGTTGGGAAGCATTACGTATAGTCCTGCTATTTTTTTCCACGCATATATTCGCATTTACGACCTAACTTTTAGGAATTACTCGAGTTTCACTGTTTTTCATGTGTATTATCTCATGGATCTGAGTTGGGGAAACATTACGTATAGTCCTGCCATTTTTCACGCATATGTTTACATTTGCGAACCAACTTTTAGGAATTATCCGTTTTTTGTTGTTTTTCGTATGTTACCAATGGATCTGACACCTTTGGGGCACCCCAAATTTTTTTCTGAAAAAATATATGAGGACCTGCATAATAAGTTGTGAAAGCATTACGTATAGTCCCGCCGTTTTTTCACGCATATTTTCGCATTTACGAGTAACTTTTAGAAATTATTCGACTTTTGCCATTTTTTTGTATGTATTAGCCCATGGATCTGACACCTTTGGGGCGCCTGGATTTTTTTTTCTGAAAAAACTATATGAGGACCTCTGTAATGAAGCATTGTGTATAGTCCCGCCATTTTTTTCATGCATATTTTCGCATATACGAGCCAATTTTTAAGAATTACTCGACTTTTATCATTTTTCGTGTGTATTAGCCAATGGATTTGGCATCGTTGGGGCATCCAAAAACTATATGAGAACCTCCGTAATGAGTTAGGGAAGCATTACGTATAGTCCCACAATTTTTTCACGCATATTTTTGCATTTACAAGTCAACTTTTAGAAATTACCCAACTTTCACCATTTTTCGTGTGTATTTGCACAAGGTTCTGGCACTCACTAGAAAATTTTCTGAAAAAGTAACATGAAATCTTCATAATGAGTTGGAGAAACATTACGTATAGTCCTACCGTAATAATATATTACGTAATGAGTTGGAAAAAATCTAAATTCCTTTTTTTGTGATCACTATAAATGATTAAAAAAAAGTGATTCGGATCGTGTATAAGTTATGGGTATTACTATATATAATAAGTGGGAATAACTAATGCTTAGCACATGACAAGTGTTGGATGATATGTGATTAGATAGTGTTGTACATTCTTCTTTTATGGTTGTATCTTTAAAATTTATATTATTGGATAATTTAACACCATTAATTACCTACTACTTTATTAGCCGAAAAGTTAGACCTCATTTGGGCCCATTTATTATTAATATGTTTTCAATTTTCAATATATTTTGTCTATCTTATTTTTTTTTTCAACCTTTTATTTTAAACTTCTTGAAATTTAATTACCTATTTATTACTCTCTCTATACACTTTTAATTGTTATGATTTCCTTTTTAGAGTCAAACTATAAGAATTTTAACTAATATTTT
>JAJONQ010036129.1:0-15867 GCA_036250385.1 Solanum microdontum
AGTCGTATTTTCGAAAAACGAAACGAATTTTGAGATATATGGAAATTACAATTACTGGTGTTTCCGAAGCACATTTTCGGGCATTTTTGGGGTCGTTTCATTGTAGTTGAGGCAGTTCGGTTGGAATAAAAGGAGTACTTGTATTCAAGCTTAGTTTACCTTGTTAAGGTGTTTCTTGTTGAGTACTGTGTTGTTTGGTACTCTCTTCTTGCTTCTACACTTATGTAGGTTCTAAGCCTAGATGCGTGTGATCATTCTTCTTCATCTTTCTATGAGGCTTTCAAAGGATTGTGAGTGGTAGCTACTTTTCATCCCCACGGGTCTTCCTCCTTATTTCATGCTTTATTCTATTCGAGAAACAATGATATTGAGACTTATATTTATCATTCAATTCTATTTTAATACATTAGAGACATGTACATGTGACAACCTTATTTTGTTTGGAATGAGGGAGTATCTTCTTTGGGGTTTATGTTTTTACAAATTTTCCTATTGTAAGCAGCTTCTCAACAAACTTCTCATAAAAACCTAGAGGTCTCTTATTATTCATCTTCTAAGACAGTTTGGCTCTAGATTATTGCGGTCTTCCAACTCATCTCCTTCTTTTTATGTTGGGAGTCTGATCTTTTACCCTAGTTAGTGATACATTGGGAGTGATATATAAGATGTCTGCCTAGGTATCCCTTCAAAAACATCTCAATATGCAAACTAGAGTGTTGTAAAGCATATAAAGTTTAAATATTTTATTAGATACACTATATTTGTCACAATCTGATTTGACATAAAAATTTAATAAAGAATGGGGACTTTGTAAACTTTTAGCCTTAAATATCTCATAATATTATTCACTTTGATCAGGTCGGATTAATAAAAAATCAAATGTTTATTTGGAAATTCAACCTTGGTAAAATTACTAATGTTTAGGACTAAGACCATAAATGCATTTTCCTCAATATAAGAATTTTTCAAAAATCAAAATCAAAATTAGATATTGATAGTTTTCCCTCTCGAATAAAAAAGTCTAATCGAAAAACTCTAGGGCTTTAAATCCACAACAATAGCATTTATACAAACCCATAACTTATTTCCCTAAAAGTCCTATATCTCCAATGATCATGATAGTTTATCTTTATTACTTTTATATATGTGTCACGACCCAAAGTGCATCCTAGTCGTAACATGTATAAGACCCCAAGAGGCCCTACACAAGTCACTTAGCTTATATCATACAAGATAATAGAAACCAAAAAGAGTTTAAAAGACATTTTTAATGATAAAGAGTTTGAAACAAAATAGCGGAAGCCTAATATTAGTCTCAAAGCGCCATCTATTACATCAAAAGAATGATTGGGACGTAACCAATACATCACATACAAAATCCGAAAGAAAAGACATGAAAGCAATAAAAGAGTCTCTGCCCTCGGAACATGAGGATTCACCAATATTTAATATCTATATAAGATCACTAGCCACAAGTATGGAATGTAGGAGCGTCAGACCCTATATTAGTGAAACAATGTAGGCAAAAGTAGGTGTTAGTACATGAATTGTACCAAGTATGATAGCAATGCATAAAAGTTATGAAATAATGCTAAAAGGACTTTATATGGCATGCAATGACCAAGCTAAATCATAAAATAACATTTTATAAAATATAAGACATAACCATGGTCAATGCAAGCTAAACATCTTTAAAACACCTTTGAGTTACTTTTAGAAAGTAACCTTAGCTCATTATTATGGAAGATTTACTTTTAACCGACATAGACCATGTGAGATATAGCATGGAATCTGATATTTATCCTACACCGTAAAGAGATGTCCTTACTTGCCATAGTAAGATCCATAAACTTCTAGCTTAGTTTGATACACTAGTTAATGTCTATCTAAGACAAACCTATGGTGGCACATAGATATGGGATACAGAGATTGATACTAGAAACCCGACCACAACTATGGGAGAGCTTCCATCTCAATATCCTCCCGATGCTAAGCGTAAATCCTACGGAATAGTCATTAATCCTAATTTATCTTATTATCCATGGAAGGGTACATTAAGTAGCCAATCCAAGCTAGCTTTCATTAGAATAGCTCCTTAATCTAGATTCATCTTAGGTGAGAAAACCTTTCAACCTTATGAATCCTTTATGTGAGAAAGTCCTTTCACAACAAAAACATTGATACTTTACTCTCAAAGCAACCTTAAATCATTTTCATCAATTTTATGAAGAAACATGTATATCTTGATAAATTCATCTTTCATAGTTCAAAAGCTTAAACATATATTCAAAATCAAGAAATCGTTGATCATGCATGGGGTTCAAGTGAATTTAACTTAAACACATGTAATTATCTCAATTTATACATAAAAAGACATAAAACAATCAATTTGATCATAACAAAAAAGAACCCAGGAGATTGAATAAAACCCTAACTTCAAATGGAGGTTTTAACTTGCAAAATAGGAGAATTTAAGAACCCTATGGAGGAAAGGACTCCATAGGTGAATACTATCATACCATGATATCAAAATCCCACAATTGTCATGACCCGGGGGTACACCCGGATGCAACACGGCGTACTCAACCCCGAAGGGATCTCATACAAGCCTCATAGCATCCTTGAACATAAGAACATAGGAAAATAGAGAAGAATTTAAAATTTTCTTCACAATTGAAGACATTTTCATAAAAAAGCAAGCGGAAGACTTTCTAGACTTTGTCTCAAACCATCTAATACTTTGAATACAACATTGGGACTTAGCCCATACAAAAACTTTAACATAAACTAAAAGACATAAAGGAACAAAGTGAGTTTTGTCCTCGAAACTATGAGGACTCACCAAGTCTTCCTCTTCAAGCACCTTAGAAACCTACTTCTCAAGCATAGAACACCAATATCTCCAAACCCTACACTTTGGTAGAAATGGAGAAGAATGGGGTTAGCACAATTAAGTAATAAGTATGGAAGCCATGCAAAAACATGCTTAAAATGGACATTTTCTTAGATAGCCATGATATATGCCATTTTGATAAAAACCTTCATGAACATAAACATAAGAGGCATAATATTCAACCACAACCAACATGCAAGTCATTTAAACCACATTATAATATAATCATCATATAAACCTTTACCTTCACATTAAACCTTCACCTCAAGTAACCCTCAAGCTATACTTTCTGCAATGTATGGATAGCGTCCCATACCACCATCCACACTAAAGTACCACCTTAAGGTCACCAAAAGTGAACTTACCATTCAACCTTTCCATCCTTACACAATACCCGTACACAAGAGACATAAACATTACATAAGTCACATCAACACATCAAGACCATCACCTAGGGTAACTCTAAGTCATACTTGTGCAATGTACAAGTAGCATCCCATACTACTACTCACAGTAAGTACTCCTTGAAGTCACCATAGACAAGGCAAATTCATATTCATTAAGTCATGACAAGGAAGTAACTCATAATACATTCCAAGTATAGCATGCATCTTCACATTAATCATATAAGTCAACATTCTTCATTAACTTCATTACATTAAGAACACCTTCATTCATTTTGACATTAGATCAACATTCTTCATTAACATCATCATAAGAGAATATTCATTACACTTAACATTATAAAGGAACACACCACAACCTCTCTCAAATCCTACTTGTGCAGTGCATAGATGGCATCCCATACCACCACCCACACTAAGTAGTGCATTCTGAAGAAGCCATAGTTCATTAACATTCTTTGTGGAGGTAAGCCTTAACCGACATAGACCATGTGAGCAATTCATGGAATCCCGGTGTCACCCTCACTGGATAAGGGATTTGCCTAAGGTAGGACCATTATTTTTAGCTTAAGTGGATCCACTATCTAGACCTATGTGGGCACATAGTTATGGGATAGGGAGATTGCTACTAGATACCCCTCCTCAACTCACGGATGAGTATCCATCTCAAGAGATTGTTACTAGATACCCCGCCTCAACTCCCAGATGAGCAGCCATCTCAATTCATATCCTCTCGGTGCTTAGCATTATTCCCTACAGAGTACTTGACATTCATTACATTCTTTCATTATGGGATAAGAGATTATTACTAGATACCCCGCCTCAACTCCTGGTTGAGTATCCATCTCAAACCTAACATTCATTAAAACCGGATATACGGATTATTACTAGATACTCCACCTCATCTCCCGAATGAGCATCCATCCAATCCCAACATTCATTCATTGGAAAGCTTATAGATTCAAAGATGAGAATAGCCTTTCACCTAAGAATCCCCTTATTGTAAGAAATTCCTTTCACAACAAGTCATTATCATTCATTAGAGTACAGTTGAGAATAGCCTTTCAATAAGTACTTCATCATCATTAACATTATCATAGAAACTTCATTCATTATTAATTCATGAGTGTATGTATGTGAGAATAACCTTTCACATATAACCTCATCATTCATAGGTGTTAATTGAGAAATAATATTCAATCATAACACATTTTCATTCTAAACATAATCATTATACATTCATTGAAATCACACACACATACTTTACATCATGCTCACACATAGATCCTTCATATATAGAGGTACAAGGAAGATATTCATCAATTCAACACCACAATATACATAGTAAGTAAACACCTCCACCTTTCAAGTGGATCAGTAGCTCAAGCACAATTCTACTTCAACAAGTAATTAGGCCATAACTTGCCTTTCAAGGCAATGAACCAACATCAACCCATAAATCCAAACTACTACAATAGAATAGGAAATTGACATAATTCAATAACTTAATTTAACATATGCATCAATAATTCAACGATCTAAATCAATCTAGGCATAATCCATCAACATTCATTCATGATCAACAAACTCACTTCATAAAGGCACAATTGAGGAATTGAGAGAATTCATGGGTTCATAAAATATTTTCATCATAAATCATCAATTAAACACTAATACAATCATAATTTGTCATTAGAAACCATTTGAAAACGTTTGATGAAAGAACCCATGAGATTGAGTAAAACCCTAAATTTTTCGTACTTTGAAATCACCTTTGATTGGCTCCTTGAATGAAAAGTTAGACAATGATCAAGACTATCATACCTTGGTATTGATTCCCCATGAAAATTCTTTGAAAACCTTGAAGATTTGACCTTGAAAGCTTGAAGTATTCACCTCCAATGGAGGTTTCTAGAGAGTCATTAGGAGGGGAGGTTTTGATTTTGGGTTTTGAAGTAATGAGATGAAAAATATAGTTTAACACTTTTAATACTCTTAAAATACCATAAATAACTTAAAATAACCATCCCACAACTTAACTAAATTAATTAGCTAATTACCAAACAACCCCTCACCTTGGCCGAACCACACCAACAACACAGGTGTAATCCACGGATCCCATCCACGGACCGTGGATAGGTTGACGCCTCGTGCTGTCACCTCGTGGTTCGTGGCTGCAACATGGTTTGGAGGCCCTTGACCTACGGAGGCCATCCACGGGGTGTGGATGGACCTACGGGGCATGGACCCCTTCCGTAGGTCACCCTCAAATTGGCAAGTTTGCTCATTTGGGGCAGCTTGGGGTTAGACTTAGGGTCCTCCTCAAGGACCCCTAGGGTGGTTCTTGGGGAGTCGTACCTTGACATTTAACCCCTCAACCATAGCTCGGGACAACATCAAACCACCTAAAACCTCATGACAAACTCACACACTCACTAGTTAGGCTCTAGTTTCACTTATTCATTTTACGAGTTGTTACATTATCCCCCACTTAGAAACAGTCATCCTCGAATGACACTTAAAACACATTAAGGGGTTAACGACTCAAAATAGCAGCCCATCATTCATGCAACATCATAAACAATGCACAAAACTTAGGAGGAAACATCAACTCCAACTCAAACATGTTCAATGCATTTCAAGAAAGTAGGAACAACATCTACAAACTCATTATGCAACATAACTTCATCATTTCTCGTATCATTGGAGGAACTACCTTCTCCAAATTAGAGCATGCTCATCATAACATCATTAGACACAATATGCAATTACACTCAAAAGCACTTTTAGGCATGTTCAACATTTAACCTCATGAAGCATATATGCAACTCATACTAAATGCACATTAACATGAGGAACATGAATCACATAAGTTCATTTTCTCATTTAAATATGAATTCATCAAGAACATGCATATCATATGGAGACCATGGAAACACATATCCACACAAGACTCCAAAACATGAAACAAGACAAAAAGGAAATCTTTGTCTTAGGCTTGAATAGGCATATAAAGGAAGAGGTAAGGATATCAGAACTCACAAGAACCTTAATATTCAACATACTATCCCCCACTTAGGAGTAAACCCAACTAAGTCTTATCATGAACATAAGAACCTCAATACAGCATTCACAACTTATAAGGAACTATCACTTACTGGTACTTTTAAACTAGGAATGTCCTCATTATGCAACTCTTGCTCACAAACAACCTTACCAACACCACTCAAGGTCTCATATGAGTCTACCACACCGGGTCTAAACTCCTTGAACTCACTACACCTCATAATGTGAGAACATCAAGCAAGCCTAACTCATGAACATCAAGGACACTCAAAGACCTTACTATATAGGCACATTATCCCCCACTTGGGAGTAAGCCTACACAAACCCTTTTAAACTTCACTTATTTCAATCCTAAGGTCGGAGAAAGTCATCACCAAACCTTCACACTCAACACATCTACAGATTCCTAAAACACCATTTTTCATTAACTATTCCAACACACCTCATAACTCATCATGACTAAGTCGGGTTCTACCAACAACACACATAACCATAACGCAACCCATTCATACTAAAGTCACACCACAAACTATCATCCCAATCTATCAAGTCACATAGCCATACTTGGCATCACAACTAACCTTCCTCCCTCACACCCTTTAGCATACTCCCTCCAAGTGGTCATACCGTAAAGACCATCGGATAAGGAATAAGAGAGAGACATTATAGAGTTAAACTCTATGGCACGACTTGAAGAATGAAGAAGTGAGACTTTCTTAACACCCAATAGCCTCCTATTCATAATGTGGCATGATTCACATTATAAACAAGACTATACTAGATGTGGTTTGAGACATCCTAAGACCATTCCAAAATTTTGTGCTCTGATACCACATTTGTCACGACCCGAGGGTACACCCAGGATACAACACGGCGTACTCGACCCCGAACAGGTCTCATATAAGCCTCATAACATTCTTGAACATAAGAATATAGGAAAATAGAGAAGAATTTAAAACTTTCTTTACAATTGAAGACATTTTCATTAAGAAGCAAGCGGAAGACATTCTAGAGTTTTTCTCAAACCATCTAATACTTTGAATACAATATTGGGACTTAGCCCATAAAAAAGCTTCAACATAAACTAAAAGACATAAAGAAACAAAGTGGGTTTTTTCCTCGAAACTATGACGACTAACCAAGTCTTCATCTTCAAGCACCTTAGAAACCTACTACTCAAGCATAGAACACCAATATCTCCAAACCCTACACTTTGGTAAAAATGGATAAGAATGGGGTTAGCACAATTAAGTACTAAGTATGGAAGCCATGCAAAAACATGCTTAAACCAAACATTTTCTTTGATAGTCATGATATATGCCATTTTGATAAAACCTTCATGAACATAAACATAAGAGACATAATATTCAACCACAAGCAACATGCAAGTCATTTAAACCACATTATAACATAATCATCATTTAAACCTTTACCTTCACATTACGCCTTCACCTCAAGTAACCCTCAAGCTATACTTTCTGCAATGTATGGATAGCGTCCCATACCACCATCCACACTAAAGTACCACCTTAAGGTCACCAAAAGTGAACTTACCATTCAACCTTTCCATCCTTACACAATACTCAAAGACAACAACCATAAACATAAAATAAGTCACATCAACACAACAAGACCATCACCTAGGGAAACTCTAAGTCATACTTGTGCAATGTATAAATAGCATCTCATACTACTACTCACACTAAGTACTCCTTGAAGTCACCATAGACAAGGCACATTCATATTCATTAAGTCATGACAAGGAAGTAACTCATAATACAATCCAAGTATAGCATGCATCTTCACATTAATCATATAAGTCAACATTCTTCATTAACTTCATTACATTAAGAGCACCTTCATTCATTTTGACATTAGATCAACATTCTTCATTAACATCATCATAAGAGCACATTCATTACACTTAACATTATAAAGGTACACACCACAACCTCTCTCAAAGCCTACTTGTGCAGTGCATAGATGGCATCCCATACCACCACCCACACTAAGTAGTGCATACTTAAGAAGCCATAGTTCATTAACATTATTTGTGGGGGTAAGCCTCAACCGACACAGACCATGTGAGAAATTCATGGAATCCCGGTGTCACCCTCATTAGATAAGGGATTCCTACTTGCCTAAGGTAGGGCCATTGATTTTAGCTTAAGTGGATCCACTATCTAGACCTATGTCGGTACATAGTTATGGGATAGGGAGATTTCTACTAGATACCCCGCATCAACTCACGGATGAGCATCCATCTCAAGAGATTATTACTAGATACCCTGCCTCAACACCCGGATGAGCATCCATCTCAATTCATATCCTCTTGGTGCTTAGCATTATTTCCCACAGAGTACTTGACATTCATTACATTCTTTCATTATGGGATAAGAGACTGTTACTAGATACCCCGTCTCAACTAATGACTGAGTATCCATCTCAAACCCAACTTTTATTAAAACGGGATATAGGGATTGTTACTAGATACTCCGTCTCAACTCCCGGATGAGCATCCATTCCATCCCAACATTTATTCATTGGAAAGCTCATAGTTTCAAAGATGAGAATAGCCTTTCACTTAAGAATCCCCTTATTTTGTGAAAGTCCTTTCACAACAAATGATTTTCATTCATTAGAGTACAATTGAGAAAAGCCTTTCAATAAATACTTCATCATCATTAACATTATCATAGAAACTTCATTCATTATTCATGAGTATATGTGTATGTGAGAATAACCTTTCACATATAGCCTCATAATTCATAGGTGTTAATTGAGAAATAACATTCAATCATAACACACTTTCTTTCGAAACATGATCATCATACATTTATTGAAATCACACACACATACTTTACATCATGATCACACATAGATCCTTCATATATAGAGGTACAAGGAAAATATCCATCAATTCAATACCACAATGTACATAGTAAGTAAACACCTCCACCTTTCAAGTGGATCAATAGCTCAACCACAATTTTACTTCAACAAGTAATTAGGTCATAACTTGCCTTTCAAGGCCATGAACCAACATCAACCCATAAATCCAAACCACTACAATATAATAGGAAATTGATATGATTCAATCACTTAATTCAACATAAACATCAATAATTCAACAATCTAAATCAATCTAGGCATAATCCATCAACATTCATTCATGATCAACAAACCCACTTCATAAAGGCACAATTGAGGAATTGAGAGAATTCATGGGTTCATAGAGTATTTTCATCATAAATCATCAATGAAACACTAATAAAATCATAATTTGTCATTAGAAACCATTTGAAAACGTTTGATGAATGAACCCATGAGATTGAGTAAAACCCTAGATTTTTCATACTTTGAAATAACCTTTGATTAGCTCCTTGAATGAAAAGTTAGGCAAGGATCAAAACTACCATACCTTGCTATTGATTCCCCACGAAAATACTTTGAAAACCTTGAACATATGACCTTGAGAGCTTGAAATCTTTACCTCCAATGGTGGTTTCTACAGAGAAACTTTAGGAGGGGAAGGGGAGGTTTTGATTTTGGGTTTTGAAGTAATGAGATGAACAATAGAGTTTAACACTTCTAATACTCTTAAAATACCTTCAATACCTTAAAATGAATGTCCCACAACTTAACCAAATTAATTAGCTAATTACCAAACAACCCCTCACTTTGGCCGAACCACACTAGCAACACAAGTGCAATCGACGGATCCCCATCCATGGACCATGGATGGGTTGACGGCTCGTGTTTTCACCTCATGGTTCGTGGCTGCAGCATGGTTTGGGGGCCCTTGACCAACGGTGGCCATCCACGGGGCATGGATGAACCTATGGGGCGTGGACCCCTTCCGTAGGTCACCCTCAAATTGGCAAGTTTGCTCATTTGGAGCAGCCTTGGGGTTAGACATAGGGTCCTCCTCAAGGACCCCTAGGGTGGTCCTTGGGGAGTCGTTCCTTGACGTTTAACCCCTAAACCCCTCAACCATAGCTCGGGACAACATCAAACCACCTCAAACCTCATGACAAACTCACATAGTCACTAGTTAGGCTCTAGTTTCACTTATTGATTTTACGGGTCGTTACAAAAATCAATGGTAAATTTGGTGACATGATCTTGAAACCCTAGATTTCTTCTTCAAACTTTGGAGAGAGAAATATAGGGGATGAACTTTGATCAACTTTGAGAATTTAGGTGAATGAGTTCTATTGGGTAATTTGGTGGTTAAAAACGTTTTTCTAGGGCCTAGGATAGAAGGCAAAATGACACAGTATTGGGTTAGAATAATTAGAAAAAGACCCAAGAGTCCCTTAAAATTAACTGTCGACTCGACCAATGGTTCAGACCTATGGTTTGTAGGTCCACTTACGGACAGTCCTGGTGAATCATAGGTCAAGTAGTGGGACCTTAAAAGTCACCCAACTTTTGACGGAACCGTACCTACCAAACCGTAGATCCCAACTATGACCCTCAAAATTTCACCAAGTCTGAGACTCACCTACGAGACCTATCTATGAAACGTATATTGAATGACAGGTCGTCCTGATGAATCGTAAAAAGGGTACTGGAACTGGACTTTTGAAAATATTTACCTCACCACTTACACCTGTAAGAACATCTACGATCCGTAGGTGGGGACCGTAGACATAGACACCAGCTAAGAAAATTTTGCACTTTTCCTTCTTTTCAAATTCGAGGTGTTACAATATGAATAGTTTTAACTTCTAAAAAAATAGGGGATTTCATACTATATAACAAAAATGCATCTAATTTCGTAAAGTCATATATTACTTTTTTGTCACTTTATTTTTTATTTTTCCTTAAACGTCTAGTTGATCAAATATATTTTTTGGTAAAGGATTTTACTACCAAGTAGCAAATGAGTAAAAGAAAATAATTGTGATGAAAATCATTATATTACCATTTTTATACTGGTCATTATTTTTTTTCCTATAAAAGTTGTTTTAACTCTTAAAAAGAAATAATATATAAAGTGCACCTTCTTGTGTTGATAAACAACAACAAATATAATATAATTTGAAAGAAAAGATAAGCAAATTGAATAGTTTGATATTTTCTTTTCTCCTTGTAATGTTGATAGCATCAACATGTTTCTTTCTTCCGTCTAGAAACATTTATTGTTATATTAAAAAATATTATAATAGTTTATTATATTTCACTAACTAATGAAATGTGCAAATGATCATTTAAAGTAACATACAACAATAAATCTATTTCAATTCTAGAAAATAGACAAATAATTAACTTGTATTTTTTTTCTTTCATAATTTATTATGTTACCTTCCTGGGTTTGAGGATTTTTCTTCAAAACTACTTGATCATATTTTAAGGAAAGCAAGACGTGTATCTAGTACCTCATCTACACCACCCCCGAAGAGAAGAAAGAAAGTTGATTTGGCAAAACCAAAGAGTAGTGCAATGGAACAACCAAAACAGTCTCCCGTAATACAAAAATAGTCATTCTCAATTCCAGATTCTGCAGTTAATGTTCCTGATCGTCATCGTCCTTCATCTCATTCTAAAGAAGAGGAAGATATTTCAGATATTGAAGAAGTTAAGCAATATCCAAAGAAAAAGTAAGTAATTCTCATAATTATTATTGAACTATGATTTATGGTACATTAAATCCATATTAACTTATTTAATTATGTTTAAAGGTGGACAAAAAGTTTGATGATTTAGAAGTCTTAATCAAAACTAATCACACAGATCTGATGAAAGCAGTTCGAAAGCGAAAACGGAAGGTACTTGTTGTTTATCAAATGTTTACTCTTTGGAAAGCTATTTCTCTATTATGTGTCATTTTTTTGGCTTGAAAACATTTCTGCCACATCTATTAAAACCATGGAGGAAGAGTTAGTTAAAGAAGCCCATGTTGATCAACCCCAAACTACTGATCACTTTGTTGAACAACCAAGGTCTCCAATTGATATGGAGTTTGCCAACAACAACCCCATTGATATAGGTGTTATAGAGGCTGAAGAGCAAACTCATGTCTAGGAACATGAAGTCGTAGAGGTAAGTGTCAGATACATTCATTAAAAGCATCAAATACTGATTAAAGTATCTCACACTTTTTTATACATTATTTTAACTATCCAATTTCAGCTTGAATTTTATGATACATTCATAAGTGTTTTGGATACATTATGTTTAAACTTCAAAAAATTCTTATTCATAACTAATGTAGTATATGTTTCAGTTATTGATACATTACTATTTGATTGATATACTAATCTACATAGGATGCTGATATATTAAAGGATCAAAGAGGCAGGGAGGATGTATCAGGACCTCTATCCACAGGAGATGTTCCTGTTGAAGAAAGTGTATCTAAGAAAGTTATTGTAAGTACAAGTTTATGCATATAACATTTTACTCATTGAATGTATCAATATAACAAAATTTTGTGTATAACCAATAACGATAATGAAGTAGAGGGAGTAGAGGCAGGTATCATATATATTCATTTAGAGTATCAAATACTCATTAAAGTATCTCACACTTTTTTGATATATTATTTCAATCATCCAATTTCTGCTTGAAATTTATGATACATTCACTATAACAAAAGTTTGTGTATAACAATTCAGGATTATGAAGTAGAGGTTGGCATCAATACATTTGAACAAGTAACTATGGATCAAGATGTTGCTAATAAATTGCAACATAATATCCCACTGTCAGATAAACTGCCAGTAAAGATTGATACATTAGTAAATTTTAAATTCATTCATCGTGTGTTTATTGCTTATTCAATGATACAATATTTTATTCTTGCTCAAAAAAATATAGGATTCCTGTAACACCACAGAAATTTTTTGAACTAAGACTCGAACCCTTATTTGTAGTGAGTGAGATTTTTGCAAGGAATTTAAAATTTCTTGAGTGTTAAGGTCACTAGACGTAGCACCTTGAGTTCCAAAAAGAATCGAATTGGAAATAGCAAAATCTGAAATTTTGCAACTTAAACTAAGTATGAGTTTTGGGTCAACTTCCAACGACCATAACTCCTTGATCAGGATGACTTAGGTGTGCTACCAGATACCTTAGGAAAGGTCTTCGAATTATCTTTCCAACGTCACCAGGTTTGCTCAATTCTGAGCTATGAGTAAAATGTTATGACTGATTTACTAACGACGCGCAAACCTGGCAGCAGCTCAGCGATGCGGAGCCAATACGGACCTCACTGTCTGGTGAAAAATCATTCCGACTCCCAGCTCGTTTTATTTATTAATTTAGGGATATTTTAGTCCTAAAAACCCTTGGGAAGTCGTCTAAATTGCCCTAAACGTGTAGAAAATCAGTTTTTCATAAATCAAACCCTCTCATCCATGCCAAAGATTCTACGCTCAACAAATTCAAGAAAACACTAAGGCTAGGGTTCTTCTTCAAAGTTTTTCCTTCAATTTTCTTCAAGAGGATAATTCTTTCAGGTATGTAAGCTTCCATAGTGTTGGGCTTGTTCGCCCTCATGTCAATCATGTTTAATTCTATACTTGAATTCGTTTTTGAGATTGAATTATTAAGTTCTTGAGAAGTTCTTGACTTTTAGCCATTATTGAATGTCTTTGAGTTCTTGAGGTTTGAGTTTTGCAAATGAGTTGAGTTCCTTGATAGATTTTATATGGGTTTCATTGAAGTCATTCTGGGTTTGTGAATTTTTGTGAACTTGGTCGATAAAACTACTTTGGGTGCGAATTGAGTTGAGTTTGGGAGAGGAATAGAAGATCGGGCAGATAATTGCACTAGGGTCCACGTCGCGGAGGCACTTAAGTTTTCAGCATCTAGTCAGTCTGTAACACCTCGGAAATTCTATGACTTAATTTAGAACCTCACCTTATGAATAATGACTTAAAAATAGTTAAAATGATATTCTAAACCTAAATTAATGCAATTTACTTGGTTTGGAAGAGTAAAAGTCTAAACGTCAAGAAACGACCATGACGTTCGGAAACAAGAGAAGAATGTGTTTTAGTGTGTCCTTGGGTTTTGGGCAAGTTTGGGAGTGTCGTATGATGGTATAATCCTGTAAAAATGTTTAAAATAGACAAATATATGTTTATAGGGTCAAACGTTCGAATACGACCCCCCGGTGCCACCTTAAGGGGACCCGAGGAGGACCCCAACCTTGGCCAAGTCCGCGTCGCGGACTAGCTCCCCAAAGGAGAAAAAATTTAGTTCACGATATGCTCATGTCGCAGACTCTACTGTCTCGAAATTTAATTCCAAATATCTTCACGGAACAGCTCTGTGTCGCGGACTTGTTCCGCGACGAAAATGCAGAAATTCAGAAATCAATTTTTATTTCATTAAAGAGTCGAACTAAGTGAGGGGTATCTAGGGTACTTTAGGAGACTTGTATATAATGATTTTTAAGTCAATTTACCTCACTTTTATCACTCCAACACAAAACCCCAAAGATCAAAAACTAAAGTTCCTCCTTCTCTCTACTCTCTCTTTGTACTCTCTCTCTCTTCTCAAGAACTCCATTAAAGAAGATTGGAGCTTCAAGAAGAAAACCAACTCTCCAAGGTTTCAACTCAGATTTTCGTGGTTAATTCGTCAATAAGGTATGGTTGCTTATCACTTTTGGGATTCCTTTCCCCAAGAGGCCCCTTCAAGATGAATTTCAAAATCTCCAATTTCTAGGTTTCAATCCAAAAACATGGGTCTTCTCTCTAAAGTGAAATTGATGTTATAAACTAACTTTGATTGATGTTATATGAACAATTATGGACGAATTTATGTTGTATTGGTGGTTTCTTGAAGAATTCCCCATGAGACCCATGTTTCTCCTTCTTTTCCTAATTCTTAACCTAGTTTGTGTTGGATATTGATTGAAGGATATGAATTGAATGTGATGTTATGTAATTCATGTTTGTATGATGATTCTACCCTAATTTATGTATAATTTCTATGAAATTAGTATTGAGTCTTTGAATGAAGCCTTGAAGGCTATGAAGGGAATATGCCAATTGCTTATATTGATGTGGATTATGTTATTACTTCATGAATTACCTTGTATTATCTATTGGTTATGAATTGTTTGGTAATTGAAGTATGAATGTCCCATGAAGGGAAAGAAGGTATGAAGGTTGGTTCTTCTTCGAACTCAAGTATGAATTACCTTGTATTATCTATTGGTTATGAATTGTTTTGAGTTCCTACTGATGTCCTTTGGTCATACAAAAGCCCCAGCGATGTTCATGGACCTTATGAATCGTGTGTTTAGAAATTATCTAGACTCATTTGTTATTGTCTTTATTGATGACATCTTGATATACTCTAAAAGTGAGGATGATCACATGAATCATTTGAGGATAGTATTGCAAGTCCTCAAAGATCACCAACTCTATGCTAAATTTAGCAAGTTCGAGTTTTGGCTAAGATCGGTTGCTTTCCTTGGTCACATTGTTTCTAGTGAGGGTATAAAAGTTGATCCAAAGAAAACCGATGCGGTCAAAAGTTGGC
>JAJONQ010036130.1:0-15354 GCA_036250385.1 Solanum microdontum
ATCTAATTTTAATTTCCTTTAATATTTAGTCATGTAACTAATACTTATTAAACTTATTTTAGCATGATTTAGTACTTTTAAATTATGATCATTTTCATCATGACTTGTTAATTTGCAATATTTGTTTTACGCGATTTCATTATTATTATTTTTGTTGGATATTTTAGTGTCACTAATCATATCATATTTTGTGTTATTTTTTTTAATAAACACCTTAGATTGTTGTATTTTGGTAGGACTAAAAAAATATTTGAAGTACATGTAAATTATATGTTTGTATGAATACTTTACTGGAAAAACCCAAAACAACAAATCGAAAAAATCCGAAAAACACCGAGGTTGAAAAACCCGAGTTTTATTAGTTTGGTTTGGTTTATAAATTTAAAAATCCGACATAAATAATTTGATTTGATATTTGAAAAACCCGAACTAACCTGGCCACGTACACCCCTACTTATAATTAAGAAATCTAGTGAAGAAATAATTAATTAATCAGATGTGGAATTCTTATCTATTTTTGTGGAAAAGGTAGAAGATATATTGTACGTCTTTCAACTTGGATTCAACTAGCATATATGTCGTCAAACCTTAGTCATGTGTATAATTAATAGACACTTAAAATTTATATAAAATTGAACAAATAAACACATTCCTCTTACGTGACATCCTACATGACGACTTTTTGTTTTACGTATCGTCCTACGTGTATTATGATACGTAAAACGTGTGTGTCTACTTGTTCAATTATATATAAATTTAATTGTCTAATTATGCACATCTAAAATTGTAAGACATAAATGTCTTTTGAAATTAAATTAAATGACATCTTTATCTATTATGCTTTTATTTTTTTATCTAATGTGAAAAAAGTTTTTGAGGTGGGTGAGAGTAATAATGAAATAGTACAATTATTAATCTAAAAGACCAATATGCATGTGTAAGTTGCTGTTTAGTCACTTTCAAAATAGTAGAGGTCCATGTGAGGAGAGTTAATAGTAGTACCTACCTCAAAGCCGTGCTATTATCAACTATCAATTTCCTCTGATCTTGTATTCATTCTATCTTTGCTTCCTTGTAACCAAGAAATAATCAATATGAAAAGAAAGATTTGAGAATGAAATACTTTATACATTCATGTACTTCTTTTTTGCTGCAGGTTAATTAATTCACAAGCCAACATAATAAAGAAGAGAAATATAATCTTGAATGAGAATTCTAATGAAATTAAGTATGAATTTATATAAGCAAAATCGAGGAAATGAAAATAAAGACTTGAGAATGAAATGTTTTTATCTTCATGTACTTTTTTTTGTTACACGTTAGTTAATTGACAAACTAATATGATGAATGAGAGAAATAATAATCTTGAATGTGAATCTTCATGGAACTAAAATACGAATTTATATAAGCAAATACAGAAATACCATAAAACATCATAAATTTACAAATTAAAATTTGGAGGTTATGAACATAAAGAGGTGTAACTTGTAAGTGATGGATAATGGATAATTACTCTTTGTAAATAAATTAAATAGCAAAGAGAAAAATACTTAAAATATTTAAAAATATATATATATATATATCATTTATGATTTAAAGAATGTCAAAAAAATATTTAAAAAGAAAAAGAAAATTAAGGAGGTGTACGTGATGGGTAATTACTCTTTGTAAATACTAGTAAAGAGAAAAATACTTAAAATATTTAAAAATATATTATTCTATGATTAGAAGAATGTCAAAAAAAATATTTAAAAAAAAGAAAAGAAAAATAAGTTTACTAAGAGCAGAATAAAGACCAATATGTGTAAGTTTTTGAGGTGGGTGAGAGTTACAATAGAATAGTACAATTTTTGTCTTACGTGTTATCCTACATATATTATATCATGTAGAACATGTGTGTCTACTTGTTGAATTTTGAAGGAAGATATTTTAATTATAAACTCAAAGGTTCTTGAATCTTACTTCAAGTTCTATTTATTCTGTATATTTTTATATGTTTTTATATTTTCTGTATATTGAAAATAGCAGTAACATCCCTATTTATAAAATTAAAAATCAAATTAAACTAGGAGTAGGAACTAATCTAACTAACAAATCCTAATTAAATATTAATAAGTAAATATCATAAATAAAAAATTCTAATCAATTTAGGATTCCTACTCCAACTTTGAATTATTATTTTCAATAAATTTACATGTCTAGTTATGTACATTTAAAATAAGAGGGCATAAATATCTATTGAAATTAAATTAAAGAATATATTTATATATTATGTCTTTTATTTTTTCATCTGTTATGCAAAAAGTTTATAGGGTGGGTGAGTAATAATGGAATAGTACATCTAAATGCCCAATATGTGTAAATTTCTGAGGTGGGTGAGAGTTATTAATGAAATGAATAGTACAATTTTTGTAAAACGTCTATTCTAAGAATATAAGGAAGATGTAGGGTGTATTAATAAAAATAATGCTTGTATTAGCTCTGTGTATTAATAGTATCTTGTTTGGTACCTTTTTTCATTTTATGCAAGCATTAGTTATATACTCTATTGTGTAGTGGGGAGTGCATTACTAATACCATGGATTTTTAGGTATTAGTAATGCAAAGGGATTTAATGCACGCATTAGCATTTTAAAGACACAAATTCCCCTCAAAAGCACTTTTACATTTTTTCCACCATAATGGTGAAGGATATTTTTGTACAATACATGATTAAACTCAATGTATTTAAGAAAATGTTTAATACTTAAGAAGCTACTACAATTTAACGACCGCCAAATGATATTATGTAGAAAAGGGAAGTATCCTTTTTATATCTATTATATATAATAAAAATGAAGGTCTCTTATAAATATAAAGACGTTAAGATGTTTTATTAAAGACTAGATGAGTGTTTTTTGTGCTAAGTACGGGCCCAACATTTTAAGCCAAAGTAATACTAATATTTTGCACCAACGATTAGTACCTTGGCTGTTTGCTATAATAGATGTCTAAAATCACACTGAAACAACATAGAAGCATAAGCATTCTTTTTAAAATATGGCAACAATCTTCAAAATACGTTACAGGTGCCCAACTCTTCCCATAAAATTCATTGCAACCATAGCTACATGAGCATACTTCATAGGTAAGAACCAGTAGCTCCATCACCACCATTTGTATACATCTAATTGAAAATTAACTTTGAAATTCACAAAAAAAAGGAGTACAAATAATGTGTTTGTCTACATTTTCCCCAAGAAAAATGAATCCACCCTTCACAATAGATTTATCACTTGTGTTTATCATCCATCATTCAAACCTGAAACAAAAAAACCTATTAGCCTAAATAACTTCAACAGTAGTACTTCAAAAGTGTTGTTGCACCTATCAGATCCAACAAAAATACACTACTTTTGAAGGATCCAACACAAACCCGACGATATTTTAAGAGAGTTTGAGCACCATAGTCTATCAGTCAAAACTTCCAAATTAATCACATGATCAGGTGGTTGTTAGTTACAACTGCATTGCAACAAAATATAGTTTGTTCTATCATGGGCAAATAGCACACATCCTTAGAAAGTATGTATATTTAATTATACATTGTACTCCTACATAAACAATGATTTTTGGACAGCTTAGGATTGAAAGACACCAGATATGAAATATGCATATCTGCAATTTAAGAAGTATTTCAGTAATATATCTAGAATCAAGCGCCATGTAAATAAGAAAATGTGAATGCTATGGAGAATTGATAAAGAATACTAATGTATATACACAAAAAGAGCAGTTGTCAATGGTTTTCACTTCATCATGGATGAAGCCACCCAACTTCATAGTTTCTTTAATTTGTTTTGGTGTAGCGGCTGAAAATGAAGAAGAAGATACTCTGACCTGTAAAACAGATGAATAGACATAATTGAATAAGGAAAATGTGAAGAACATGATTTGTTTGCCAATGTCAAGGATAATGGAAAGAATTCCAACATATAATTCTAAATGAGATCTTCTACATAGATAGTACTTTAATGATCTTTTCTTTGTCTGTTCATTCACATGGAAATTTGTCAATATTTTCATATCACTGCTTACAGTAAACTTCTATATCAAGATAGGGAAAGTCACATCTTCTATTATCCAACATTAAGCAAATCATCCAAATTCGAGAAATACGCCACTAACGATCTTCGAATTATGAAGATACAGTCCAAATCATCATAGTTCGAAAAATACGCTGCTAACAACCCTCAAATCACGGAGAAAATTAAGAGAGAACAATCAAGGGAACATACTGATTTGTACCCACATGTTTTATCAATAATATTCTTGTTTATTCAGATTTTTTTTATGGTTAATTTATTTCCATATATTTATGGCTTGCCAATGTATAATGTAAATCTTCAAATTTTGTTTATTCCAAAAAAAAAAAAAAAAAATTGAAAAACTATTTTGATGGAAATGAATGATAATGGTGTATTTGTACTGAAATTCTTGATTCAAACATTGTTTCATCACTTTGGTTTGAAGTATTTGAGATGAAAATTTGCAGACTTCATTAGAGCACATTTAAAGCTTCTTGCAAAATAAACTTAGAAATGATCTTGTTTATATAGTTTTACTATTCTTTTTACTCAAAAATTATTATACAAATGACAAATGTCCTCATTTAATTTGACACTTTACACGTCATTCGCAATGCTAGATTGTTAACACGAAGTTGAAATATGTAAGTGAAAGACGATACCAACTTCAGGTGTCTGCCTACGGATTCCACCAAGTTAAATAAGAACAGCAAATTACTACAATTTGGCGTTTTTCCGAGCTATAGCAAAGAGCGAATTAAGCAAATTAGGATCAAGTTTCTCGAGGCAAGTGCTTTGGAATGGCTGACGATTCAGAAGAATATCTACTGAATAAACTTGATTCATCACTACAGCAAGCGAAGGGAAGTGAAGATTGTCTATCAAAGGTCCTCTTTAATATCCACACACATTTTGAAAACGTAATTGGTTTGCTTCGAGAGGTTAAAACTGGTGATCTTTCAAAAGTGGGTGGTGAATCGAGCCGTAGGGGAAACCTTTACTATCTCCTCAATGCTCTTGCGAATTGGCAAATGGTAATGGAAAGGAAAAGCATTTACTCTCCTGAGGGAATCCGATTCGCTGTTTCACTTAACAGCAAATTGAAGAAAATGGAAAGTACACTTAAAGGAGAAAAATCAACGTCTAGTGGTGGAGGTTCAGAGAGCAAAATTATTATGACTGAATCTCAGTGGAGTTACAGGACAGTAGATCGAAACAGAGTATTCGGGTTTAGTGAAAAGGAAAATTTCATGGTGAGATTCCTTATCCGAAGAGACAATGAAGTTAACGGATTTAAGGCAATTGGTATTTCTGGTGTGGCTGGAGTTGGGAAGACGACGTTATGCCAATTGGCTTTCAATAATGAGCAAGTAATGAACAACTTCTTTCCTCGGATTTGGGTTTGTATGTCAAAATCACCCGAGGATGCTGATGACTACTATAAGGAAGAGGTTTTAAAAAGGATGCTCAAGTGTCTCGGTGTTGAAGACCAAGTGATCGAATTTACAGGACAAAATCGAGGTCTATTGGGTTTACTTTTTGCTCTCCGAAGTGTACTGAAAGGTAGAAGGTATTTGATTGTTCTTGATGACGCCTTCTATTTCCACGATTTCTTTGATAACATATGGTCGGAACCAGAACTGGAAGATAATTGCACTGAAAAACTCGCGCTTGGATTGCCAAAACAACAGGGTGGAGCTGTTATTGTCACAACTCGATCAAAGGAATTGGCGAAGGAAATGGTTGGCGAGGAGATCGTATATCCCCTTTTGCCATTGAATGATAAGAGTTGTCGGGAGATATTGATAGATTCAGCAGGAGAAAGAGTGGAGCAATTGCTTAAATATCAGACTGATAATGATTTAGAGGATACAATTATGAGCAAATTAGGTGGCCTCCCTTTGGCTGCCAAGATCATGGGGGAAATCATGAAAGAACAACTTGACAAAGTACCAGCATACACAACACCACTCAACTGAAACCTATATCAGGACATTGATTTTCTGAGAAGATGCAGCTCTAATCGCAACCCATAAACAAGAATTCACGATTTTTTTTTCTTTCGATTTCCACTGAATATGTCAGCAATTAATCAGTCTTGTGTTGCTCTCTTGTAACTTGTTATTCTAAGTTCAATGGTATTTCAATGTATTTTCTGTTTGACCATAATTGTTGTCATTTGATTAATGTTATACTCCTTAGTTATATGATCTTTTTCACTGATAATACTCCGTTTCAATTTGTTTGTCTTAATCGAAAGACATTTCGGTACATTCCACATATCTTAGCTTTTGTTTGATGTCTTAATCAAAAGACATTTCGGTTCATTCCACATATCTTAGCTTAAGATCTTCGTAGGGTCATTTTCAAATGTCAAATCCTTTTAGAGTTTAATATATTTCACATACTGAAATTGTAAAGATATGACATTTGAGTGTTACTCAACCTCAAAAGTTAGCTCATGAGAGGAGGATTCCCCAAGTCTATATAAGCAGACCACCAATCCATTCCCCAACCAATGTGAGACTTTTACCCACTCTAACAAACTGTTCATTTGACTTCAGATATATCTTGATCTAAATACCTTTTAGAGTTTGATAAATTTCTTTTATTCCTATTAAAACTTGCTCATCTCTCTCTTTGCTTCATCAACAATGGCAACTGCAATCGACCATGTTTACTCTGATATAATCCATTCTGAAAGGTATTCAGATCAAGATATATCTGAAGCCTCCACTGGAATACAAAGTGAAGAGGAAGAACATCTCCACCGATCAACTTCCGCGCCCCAACAGGAGCCGGTCCCTCACATTAGAAACCAACAATATATGACTAATGAGGAAATGAAAGCAAAGAAGCTGTATGAACTGATGGATGATGATCTTCAATTCATCGACGAGGCCTATGAGAATATAAAAAAATACAAGGCTGAGGTCGTGAGACAACAGGAGCGTGCGAAGGAGAACCTTAAATATAAAGAAATTTCCAATGTCGAGAAGGTCGTTATGAGGTTGAAAACAGAAATCCCCTCAAAGGTGAAAGTTAGGTACTCAGCGCCAACAGATAGAGATGCAAAGAAGAAAGAGAATCTCCCCAATCGCGAGAAGAACGAGCATCTAGATGGAGTTCATTCTTTCTATAACAAGGATCTGTTTAAGAACAATGTGATATTCAAAGAATTCAAGACAAGTTTCAATCTCCTCAATAGTGAACACAAACAATGCCTTCTCTGTTTTGCTCTGTTCCCAAATGGTGCAACAATCAAGAAGCGGCTCCTGATGTACTGGTGGATTGGTGAGGGATTCATTCAATCTGATGTAAACGCAGAGGCCGATGCAGAGAAGGTCTTGAAGGAACTCATTTCAAAAAACTTCATCCATCCAGTTTACGACAAGTGCCCTTTTAAGAAAAAAGCTCATAGCTACAAGTTGCATCCTTTGGTTCATGCTGCAGTACCTATACTGGTTGAGAGGGAAAATTTCATTGATTCTGATGACCCCATGAGAGGGCATACTCGTTTTCTAAGATCTTGTCTGGTTTCTCGGAAAGACAAGAAGTCGGAGTCCCATGGCAAGAACAAGTCCAATTCCAATACGCCATCAAAATCAGACAACTCTAAGCCCATGGCTCATGTGGTGTTCAATTTGAATGAAACCTTTCTACGGCTTAAGCACGAATGGCTTATCGAGATGAAGCATGTGAACATTCTTTACTTGGGAAGGTGGGATAGCACAAACAAGAAGCATATTGAAGTGGAGGAACCTAAAGATTTAGAAGGCTTAGCTAACTTAAAGTATGTTAAATTCTTGAGTTTGCAAGGAATTTCAGGGATAACAGAGATCCCTGCGTCAATTTCCAAGTTATGGAACCTTAATGTCTTAGATCTCAGAGCTTGTCACAGTCTTGAGGTGATCCCGCGGGGCATTGGTTCACTTCATAATTTGACACACTTGGACTTATCTGAGTGCTACTTGCTCAGTGGTATGCCAAAAGGTCTCGGGGCACTAAAAAATCTCGTGGTTTTCAAGGGATTTGAAGTTGAAGATTCAACAGACAAATCACACTCATGCACTCTGGATGATTTGTTGGCCATGAAAAACTTAAGTAAATTAAGTATTCATACACAAATCGAGGATTTCCCTAGACGGAGTGACTTGTCCGTGCTTGTGAATTTCAAACAACTCCGCATCCTAACTATAGAATGGGGAAGAAATTTGTTTGGGAATCGAGACTCGAGTAGTGTTCCAAAACATGGGGGAATTGTGAGAACATTGAATCGTTTAATTACAGGGAAGGAAGATGGGAATGTCTCATATGGAATCGGTTTTCCTCCAATATTGGAGAAGTTGGACCTGAAATGTTATCCTAAGCGAAGTGCAACCACTTGGCTAAAACCTGAGAATTTGGGGAAGCTGAATAAACTGTACATCAGAGGAGGGGAACTTGGCGATTTGGGTCAGTTCGAGTTCAGAACTGATCCAAAATCTTGGAATAATGTGAAAACACTACGTCTCAAGTACTTGATGGAAATAGAGATGGAGTGGATGGAATTTCGAGAATTGTTCCCGAAAGTTGAATATTTGGAGAAAGTGAAATGTCCAAAGCTCACTATGTTCCCTTGCAATGCCCATGGAATTTGGAAGTACAAGACAAATACATTTTAATGTTCATCAACTTCACTATCATCCAATCTTGTAATGGTTGAATTCGACATCAAAACGATACCTTTAATTTCCTTCTCCATCAATCTTGTACATTTTTTTGTAGCTATGAGTAATTACTTTGTCTTTTATTACTCAGAATGTATTGCAATAATCTTATGTGATTAATGTAAAATTGATCTTGTACAAAATAACTTGGTATACACGAACGTGTTCAGAAACTAGTACTATCAAAAGACCAAAACCCTCTTAGTGCTACTTCAGGAAAGCTAAAGCATATTCACTTGTCTGCCACAAAGTTCAAAAGGTTACACTTATATGATTGTCTTCAAGCTATTGGTATCTTTATCTTTTTAATTCATTGATTTGATTTGAGGCATCAAATCTATCTCCTCCAATCATGTCTAAGATATTATAAAATATTAAATGATTAAAACCATGCATCACCAAACATGAAAATTCTGTCTAAGATATTATAAATATAAATTATTCTTGACTCACCCAAGTCAACTTTTTTTAAGTGTTAGAACATGTGAGGAGAGAGAAGCATAACAAGAAATAATACTTGATAAATTTAATGACATACTTTTATTGAGTCAAACTAAAGCATAAATTAAAAAGTACGATAATTGATATAAGCACTTCATTACTTTAACTATAGAATGAAAAAGATAACCTTGAATAAGGGATTTATAAAACCAAAAGATAAATTTATATAGATAAAAATGAAAGAAATACTAAAAGAAATCTTAAAGTTTTAAATTAAATAATTGGAGGTTATGAATATTAAGAATAACAACTACATAGATAAATAGATATGAGTTATGAAAGTAAATAATTAAAAAAAAATAAGGAGAAAAATAATAAATAAATCCAATTTTGAAAAGAATATTTTGTAAAGGATAAAGTGAAATGTAACACAAATATTGATTGGTTCTACTTTTCTACTTGGTTGGTTACTAACACAAATTAAAATGATTACATCTTATAAAGACTGTACATGAAAAAATAAACAAATCATTCAGAGGTTACTTAAGGACTATTATAAACTATGTAATGTAATAAATATAATGATGGTAGGAATTCCTCTTCCACCAATTCAAGGAAGATCAAAGGTTGAAAAAGACTAATGATTCTTAAAATTAATAATAAATTTATTAAGACCTCAAGAATAAATTAAATTTGTTATAATATATACAAAGGCCAAAAAACACCATACAAGAAGATTACAATATTTAAGTTATTTAACAAAATTAATAATTCATTTTTTGACTTAATACCTTCCCACTTTAAGTATTTAGTATATAGAATTATTATTTAAAATTTAACTAATTACATGTTTTATAACATTTTTTATTTAATAAAGGGGTAAAATTTTGCACTTTCGAGCTTTACACTTTTCGTAATATATAAGTATGTGTTGCTTCACAAATTCGAAATAGAGAGAGTAATAATTTAGAGAGTTGATATCTTAAAAGGTCTCAATTATGAGAATTTGTGTTGCAAAGTTATTGAACTTTATTTTGTATCAATAAAATCACTCAACTTTAAACTTTTATCTTATAAAATCACTCCACTAAATTTATCATTAACAAATCTAATATGACAAAATATGTTAGGTAAGCATGAATTCCACGAGTAAATAAAATTAAAGAAAATCAATTTCTTATACCCAACAAATTGAATGACGGATTCAGGTGGATGATTAAATATATTTAACGAGCATTTTAGCAGGAAATTGAACTCTAAAAATGTGTATGTTATTAATAAGAGAAAAATAATTACTAATTAAAGTAATAATAAAAAAGTTGGACTAGTAAAAGAACATCACACTACAGTCAAAATATTACACAAAATTTCATGTAGGATGTATGTGTTGTGGTCATTTGCTTCATGCCTTTAGTATTCCTATTCAATTTGTAGGGAAGGCCATAACTGCTGAAGCACTAACAATTCGGAAAGCTGAGCACCACTACAAAAGGGTTGGTCAAAAGTTCACATACGGTCAGATGCAAAGAATGTCATACAAAATAATTTGATAACATCTTGGAAAATAGACACCATTTGCAAGGATGTCTTGACGATTGATGAAGTCTTTTGAAGAAATCAAGATTATATATATTCCTCGAATATGGAATGTATTAGTTCATAATCTAGCTAAAATTTCCATTTCATGTATAAATAGGATTTCTTGAGATTCTGCCTTCCCAAGTTGTGTTGTAACAAATGCAATGGTGTCTTATGGATATCTGTAACATGGATATTTGTAACATATTTTGAAGTAATGCAATAAAGTGTTTTCCTGGAAAAAAAAATAATCTACTAGAGCACCTAAAATTGAAGGGCATAAATATTTGGTGAAGTCATGTTAAAGAACACATTTATGTATTATGCGTGTCAGCATATTTTGGAGCAAGTCAAGGTGAAGTCATTTTCTACTAAGCAACTTATTATTGCTTCTTTACCAAGATGCATTGTGAGTAGTTAATCTACTCTTAACATCATTTGTAAAAAGTAGATAGTGAGTGAATTATGAATTTCAATTTGAAGAAGATATGGGACGCATGGGATATTCGAGCTGTGATTCTCTTCAGCCTTACTCTCCAAATAATCCTCATAAAAATAACTTAGTATACACGCACGTGTTCAGAAACTAGTAGTATCATAAAAAACTAAAACCCTCTTAGTGCTACTTCAGGAAAGCTAAAGCATATTCACTTGTCTGCCACAAAGTTCAAAAGGTTACACTTATATGATTGTCTTCAAGCTATTGGTATCTTTATCTTTTTAATTCGTTGATTTGATTTGAGACATCAAATCTATCTCCTCCAATCATGTCTAAGATATTATAAAATATTAAATGATTAAAACCATGTATCACCAACATGAAAATTCTGTCTAAGATATTATAAATATAAATTATTCTTGACTCACCCAAGTCAACATTTTTTAAAGTGTTAAAACATGTGAGGAGAGAGAAGCACAACAAGAAATAATACTTGATAAATTTAATGACATACTTTGATAAATTTTTGAGACTTTTTTATTGTTCAAAATAATTAAATCGTTCAAAGTTTAAGATAAATGTTTGAATTTTTTTCATTTCTTTTAATGAAATTTAAATTTTCTAGGAGATAAATTACACTACTTACAAAGTCATATTTATAATTTCACAAAAGGCAATACTGGAAAGTATGCTTTGAATTATGTCTATAAATACACATGTATGTAATGAGTAATAAAATGTAATAATTATAAATAAATCTTTAAAAATGTGACAAGAAACACCAAATAATTAATTTATTTTAAGCAACCAATTGCAAATTTTGAACTTTGATTAGTAGTTAATAAACTTTCAATAAAGTCATAAATAGCTAATATGAGCATGAATAAAAATTCAGACTTACAAAAAACAGTCTAAATGGCTAATATGAGCATCAATAAAAATTCAGACTTACAAAAATCAGAAACTCATATAAAATTAAATTTAAAAAGTCTAATAGAGAAAAAACACAAAAAAATAAACAAAGAAGAAAAAATAAAAAACAATAAAACATAACATCCTTCTTAAGACTTTAATCATAACAATATAAATGAAAAAAGAAATACATAATTTTCCGACTTTTTGTTGACACCTTCTCCCATAACCAATCAAAATTTAATAGTCTTATTTATTGAGTCAAATTAAAGCATAAATTAAATAGTACGATAATTGATAACTACTTTAACTATGGAATGAAAATGATAACCTTGAGTAGGGGATTCATGAAACCAAAAAGATCAATTTATATAGATAAATATGAAAGAATACTAAAAGAAATCTTAAAGTTTTAAATTAAATAATTGGAGGTTACAAATATGAAAAGTATGAGAGATATGGATTTTAAGAATAACAATTATATAGATAATTAGATATGAGTTATGAAAGTAAATATTAAAAATAAATAAAGAAGAAAAATAATACATAAATTCAATTTTGAAAAGAATAATTTGTAAAGGATGAAAATGTAACACAAATACTGATCGGTTCTATTTTTACTTGATTGGTTACTAACACAAATTAAAATAATCACATCTAAAGTCTTTACATGAAAAAAATAAACAAATCATCACTTAAATAGAGGTTACTTAAGAGCTATTAAAATCTATGTCATAAATATAATGATGGTAGGAATTCGTCTTCCACCCATTCAAGGAAGATCAAAGGTTGAAAAAGAATAATGATTCTTAAAATTAATTAATAATAAATTTATTAAGACCTCAAGAATAAATTAAATTTGTTATAATAGATTATACAAAGGCCAAAAAACACCGTCCAAGAAGATTACAATATTTAAGTTATTTAACAATATTCATAATTCAACTTTTGACTTAACATCTTCCACTTTTGTTTGGTAGAGCGTATTAGGAAATATAATGTATGCATTAGGTGTGTATTAGTAGTACCTTGTTTGGTACATTTTTTCAAGCCATGTATTAGTTATACACTCTATTGTGTATTAAGTTGTGTATTACTAATACCAAGGAATTCTATGCATTAGTAATACATAGCATTTTAACACTTGCATTAGATAAAATAATTACAAAACTATTGTAACATCTGGCAAGTTGAAATAACTATGAAGAGCTTAGAATTGGAAATAGTCATTTTTGGAAAGAATTTTTTTTTTAAAAAAATCTGGAAATTTGGTTAAGTATGGGAAAAAGTGAGTTTTTTTGGCCAACTTTGAACAGTCATAACTCCTAGCTCAGGATGATTTATGTGTAGTTCCAGTTATGTTTACGAAGCTCGTGGAATAATCTTTCCCATGCCGCCGAGTTTGCGTGATTCCGAGTTCGTATGAGTGAGTTATACCCTTTGGAAGTTGGGTTGTTGGCACAGGGAAGTTCATCCGAATTTATAAGGGTATTTTGGTCTTTTCCCTAACCAATTCTTTTGGTTATATTAAGGGTTTACACTGATTTTTAGATCAGTTTTTCCCTTTTTAAAAGAGTGAGAGTGAGGGTTTGTGAGTGAAGAGGAGAAGAAGAGGAGAAAGAGAAGAACAAGCAAGGTTTTCGTCAAGATCGTCGGGGGTGACCTCTATTAAGGTATGTGAGATTATAGTGTTGGGTTGGTTCATTCCCCCACATGCCAAACTCGTTTTAATTCCGAGAAAAGATTGGTTGTGTTTGTTGAAGTTTGTGGTTGTGTTTGTTGAAATTGTGGTTGTGTTGTTGAAGTTTCTTGTTGGTTTGGTGCATGTTTCCGGTTGTAATTCCGAGTTGAATCTATTGTATATTAAGGGTTTTAAATGATCCCAAGTGTTTGGGGAAATAACCTTTGAAGTTAAGAGGGTTTAGAGTTGGAAAAACGAAGGAGAAAAGTCGGGCAACTTGCATGAAACAAGTCTGCGTCGCGGACTTGTTCCCTCTGTGAACAAAAATCTGCTATGCGTCGCGGATAGGACGCGGACTCCACTGTTTCAGAATTTAATTTCGTAACTTTTCTTAAGTTTAGCTGTCCTAAATCATTCCTAAACATCATAAGGTCTTTCCAAACACAAATCATAACCCTTGAATCCATAATTCAATTCAAGAAAGTTAGGATCTAAGTCGAGTGAAGTTAAGAGTCAAGTCTAGAAATTAAGAAGCAAGTCTTTAAAGCTTTTCAAGAGTCTTTATTAAACGTTTTAACTTCACTTTTTTAAGGCTCAAGTTTCAAGTTAAGTAAAGAGCATAGAGTTTCAAGTTAAGTAAAGAGTATAGAGTCAAGTTCACTTCTCAAAAGTTATTAGGGAACTAAGCATTCCTAAAGAAGTTTATAAATGTTTTCACATTTAAGATGAGAGGAAACTAAGATTTCCAAAAGAGTTTTGAGCAGTTTGAGTACTATCTCTTTTAAGAAAAAGATGAGTTTTGCGAAAGAGTTTCTAAAACATGATTAGTATGACAATCGAGTATGTCATCAATGTTTAAACAGTATGGTCTCAAGATATACCATCAATGTTTATGCAGTATGACTTCCCGAGTCATCAATGATCATATTAAAAATATGGTTTTGATATGTTCTTTTTAGAAAGAGTTTTCAAAAGCAATTACCTCTTTTAAGAGGATAGTTTGAGCAATTATCTCAAACTAAAGAAAGATGTGTTTAAAACACTTATGAGCCAAAGTATTTTTGGGAGTAGTCTTGAGCACCGAAGTGGGGACACGAGTTCATATTAACTCAACTCTCCATAAGAACCATGTAGCCAAACTTGGGATTTAGTAGGTCATACTTTTTAGATGATCACGAAAGTTAAGCTAGTGGATCTACTAAGTCAAAGTTAAAGTAAGGTCCTATATCACGGCAAGGTATAGGATGGTCCTCGGGCAACGTGAGGTAAAATGTTGTATCATTACTAGGGCTCATAGTGGTGGTTATCGGTTAGAGAAACTCCCACAGCAGAAATTGCATGGTTCCTCGAGGGGTTCTGCTTAGTATGGATGGGGGTATGGGACTTCATTCATGCATTGCACAAGTAGACTTTAAGAGGAAGCACGGTATTTTTTATGATATTATAAATAGGATTTTTACGTCACATTTTAAATAGTTTTACAAGCTTTATATATATATATATATATATATATATATATATATATAT
>JAJONQ010036132.1:0-17371 GCA_036250385.1 Solanum microdontum
CAAACAACAATTTATACACAGGGATCAATAATCAAAGGTCTAATTATCCAGATTATAATAAACCCAATAACCCTAGACCAAACCCAAGATCCTAATACCTAATTTAGGGCTTTTCCCCACCATAAATCATAGATCAAAACCCTTCCCAATCAATAATTACCCAAGAAACTAAGTTCTACTGATCGAAACACGGATTCGGGGAGTTAAAATCTTAACTTTAGCCTCAAGAATGGTGAAAAACGCTCAAAAATTTGTCTGGGGTCGTCTCCTAGCTCTCAAAGTCAAAAAGTGCAGAATAAAGACATTTTGGGGTTTATTTACAACCTTAAGTCGTGTCGGACCTGCCACAGTGGTCCTGACCCCGCTACAGCGGCCCCGCCCTGGCAGCAGAAATCCCGTCCCAACGGCTTGCACGAATCCAGTGAGCTATTTTAATAATTTCAAGACCTCCATTTCACAACACACCTTTAACCATCGATGCTCAGAAAATACCGTTCACGCTACGATCGATTCCGAGAGTTCTACTCACCCGAATTCTATTTCGTAAAGTCGTACAGATTCCTTAACCCTTTATCTAACCACTCATATAATAAAAATCATAAATAAGTCACCCGATTGCTACCAGATTTCCCTAGACCTCACTGACTCTGATTTCATCTAAATTTGGACTAGGTTGGGAAATCCAAAGTTACTACTCAAAAGTTTTTTGGCCCCAATTCTTTCCCCATTGGCTTTTTATAACGACGGGAACGGGTCGTTACAATAGATACCAATTTACCTATCACTCGTTTTCGAGTGACAAACTAGGAGAAAATGGCTAAAGCAAGAATAAAGTAGTATCTGAATCGTCGAATAAATGGGATACTTGTCTCACATGTCCTTAGCTTCCGGACATCGCGATCAAGAATTTAAATCGGTTCTACCTCAAATAGAAGGTTTTGTTTAACAAAACAGAGTCTCACTTTATGATATAATCATCGTCCCCAAACCAACCAATTGAATACCTACACATCCTTCCATACAATGCCTCAACGAAGTCATCACAATACTAACAACCATCATAACCATCCGACCATTTACCTTACTCTAAACCAACATTTTTTAAATGAAAACATTTCTTAGGTACTTTAACAATCAACAGTAATAAACTTTACAACTTAACCCAAGTGTAAGTCCTTTCAAATGCTCAATACCTGATAAAATTGATCATTTCTCACCTTTTCAATTCATACCTTGACAAATATATCACAATGAATGTAGACTTACAATGAAAACTCTGAATTGTAAACTCAACCATATAACACAATCCCCTTATCTATCAACATTAGCTTATACCTTGAAGATTTTTATGAAATCTAGTATCTTCGCTTATCATTGATCGCATCTCCATCGATCTTACAAAACTCAAAACAAAACAAGCACTTATCATCACACTCGAGCTAATATATGTACACTTCTTTCTCAAGTTTTTTCCAATAGTTTTCAACCAATCTGACGGACTTGTGACACTATTACCATAGTCATAACAAAACAAATGAAATCACGCGTCTCTGAACCCAATTATCTACCCCTGTAAAGATACCTCTTTAGCTTTAAGAATCAAATAAAATATTCTTGCTCTCGCCTCTCTCTAAAGGTTATACTACATCCCACTATTTTTCTTCATCATGACCCTAGCTCTTTTAAATTCTATTCGAGTGGTGTCCCACCATCTCTTAAAACTTTCCATACAACCACGTTACTCACCAAATATTAGAAAACCACAACCTTAGGTACTCGCAAGTCATAATTACTATACAAAATTTGCTTAATCAATAATCTCATTATATATTTGCATCCCATCACAATCCACCACGAAATCTTATTATCATTATGCTCAGTCAGCCATGACTATCACTACGAAGCCAACCTTTCATCAACACGACACCTCAAACTCAGGTATAATCATCAAATTCAAAGGACTAACCTAATTTTTATACGCACCTTCTTACTAACATCTTCAATTTCCTTCGCCCAAATATACTCAATGGAACTTTCTTTAACCATAAGCTTGTCATTCTGGTATGAATCCACCCCTTGATGGCTTAAGATAAATTCACCAGTCCTCATACTACCCTCCTTCTTCTTAACAAACAAGACAGGAGCACCCCTCGGGGAAACACTAGGACGGATGAAACCTTTATCAAGAATCATTTGGATTTGAGGTTTAAGCTCTCTCAATTCTGACACCACAAGAATGGACTCAATAGAGGGGGATTCGACCTCAACATCTTGAATATGAGACAATTACGCCAAACAATCCCGCCCCACCAGTTTCCTAGCCCGAATGAAAGATATGATCTTAGATATCTTAGGCTTGTACACCCCTTCCCACTCTAATCTTTCCCTACTGGGATTTCTAGAGCTATCGACTTAGTATTACAATTAAGCCTAGTATAATATGGGGACAGCCAACTCATGCCTAAGATTATATCAAGTCAGTCATATCCAGCATAACCAAATCAACCCAAATCTGAAAATCCATAACCACAACAGGACAACACGATACACATGAGTGACTATGACTGACTCTTCAACTGGGGTAGAAACATGGATGGGGGCATCAAGTATATCACAAACCACATCAAATCTCAAGGCAATTGAACTAACACATACGAATAAGTAGAACCCAGATCACACAAACAATAGCCATCCGAGCACAGACAAGAGTAGCATTAGTGACCACTGCATCAAACACTTCAAACTCAGTTCTGCCCGAAAAAGCATATCGATGAGCCCTGTCGTCTTGACGGACAACCTCCTCGCCTGGCTGTACTACTTCTCTACCTGCATTACCATTTCTCTAGCCTCTACGGCCTCGCTGATTTCCCCATCATATTCCCAGATTCTCCACAATTTTAACACACCTTATAACTTATATTTGATTGCTGAACACTGAATTAGATTACGGGGGTTAATTCAGGTACGATTTGGGGTCCATAATTGTGACTAGGGGAAAACATGAGAGACAAGGCTGAGATTCTGTCTCACCCTATCCTGCTCTGGCGGGAGAAATCCCGCATTAGCGGTCTCGCCGTGGCGAGTAAAATCCTACCCCAGCGGTCTTGACGGAAACAAAACCCCTGCCAATAATTTCTGGGGTTCCTCTCTTTTCTATACTTCCCCTAGATTTCCCGGCTATAACTAGGCATTTAAGAAAATCCCTTTAGCTAGGACAATCGTTGTCTACCCCCCGGGTCAACCCAACGAAGTCCGCACTTTAGAATCCTTTTACATCGTTGTAACACTACCACACACATATCCCCAAGATATAGCCAGACTCTCACACGGTTATCAGTTGGTCGTAATGCACGTCCAGATTTCTCGCTTATGAACCACATCGTAATTTATCTAGACCCTTGCACGTAATCTCGTGATGACCTTCTTTTCACAACAAGTTTAACAACACTCAAGTAGTTACAACTTGCAGAAAAGTTCAAATTCTTGAATTAGTTCGTTGACAACCTTTACTGATCGTCTATGTCTTAGACGGACCCTAAGGCCAGATACCAATTGGAACCTTTTCAGTTCCAATTAACTTGCTTGTGTCCCTTTAGCCGAGACTACGACGTCTAGTTCTCTTCGTTGAGATACTAATTGGAATCGGGAGATACCAATTGGACTCAACTTATACCACTAGCGACAATAATAGCTAGCGATCCCCACAAAACTGCTAATTTTAATCATAGAACTTGGCCGAACCCAATTCTTAACCGCCTCAATCTTTAATTGATGGTAACCAGACCTCAAATCAATCTTAGAGAAAATCGATACACCTTGCAATTGGTCAAAAAAGTCATCTATCCAAGGTAATGGATACTTGTTTTGAATGGTGACCCTATTCAACTGTCGGTAGTCTATACACATCATCTCATGCTAGTGATGGTGTTACCACTTTTGTTGCTCTAGTTCGGACCAAAGAGTGAATGAGGAAATATACCAAGTTGTATAACCCAGATACCAATTGAATTTAAGTCATAGCACGAAGAAGTAGAAAGAAGTGAGTTTTTCCTATAGTCCGATAACCTCTCGAAGAAATTTACGGACGTCTTCGTATCGTTCCGCAAGACTCTACTAGACTCATTTTGGTACAATGAGATCAACGAACCTAGGGCTCTGATACCAACTTTGTCACGACCCAGACCGTCGTGATTAGCATCCACATAAACCATCCGGTGGGAGAACCATTACTACCACCCAAACAAACAAATTTTATGAAAACTAAGGCATTTAAAGATACGAAAGCAGGTTTAAATGACTATAAAGATGGAGTCCCCATAAACTCTAAGTTTTTAACAAACAACTAACCAAACTAATGTGGAAGAACAACCCCTAGAACCTGAAAGTCATTGTACCAAAACTTTACTAACGACAAGGGGTAAAACCCCGAAACTAAACAAACACCTTAAACAAATAGTCTGAGTCCGAAAAGAATGGACTTAATCCGTTCACGATCAATAGTCACTTAGCTGAGGTCTTTGTTGAGTACAGGGCATCTTCAGGCCGATATTGATAGACCTCAGCTAAGTGACTATTGAGCGTGACCAGATTCAAGGGTGAGCCAGTTCTCTCAGGCTGTCATAGATCTCTCTTATTTAAGTCTATTTTTTTTGGACTTATACTATTTGTTTAAGGTGTTTGATTAATTTCGGAGTTGTTTCCCTTGTTCTTAGACTTGTCGTTAGTCGAGTTTTGACACAATGACTTTCAGGTTCTTGAGGTTGTTCTTCCGCATTAGTTTGGTTAGTTGGTTGTTAAAACCTTGGAGTTTATGGGAACTCCATTTTTATAGTCATTTAAACCTGCTTCCGTATTTTTTAATGTCTTGATTTTTATAAAATTTGTTTGTTTGGATTGTAGTAATGGTTCTCCCACCGGAGGGTTTGTGTGGGTGCTAATCATGACGGTCTGGGTTGTGACAAAATATATTTATATATATAATGGGGAAAATAAGCAAATATCACAACAATGTACGTATACTCCTATAGTATCATTGACTAATGAGTAATTTCTGAATAAGAAACCTTAATGACACCACAACAATATACATATACTCTTATAGTATCATTGACTAATAAGTAATGAGTAATTTCTGAACAAGAAGTTTCAATGATACCAATAAAGTATATATATATTGATTTAGTATCAATTAAACAAAATTATCAGCCTTAATGATACCAATACAGTAAATGATACTGATTTAGTATTAGTTCAACCAAAATTATCGGCCTTAATGAATGGGGGGTATGTGATGTGAACTTTTATTTTGATAGAATAGGTATTTCTCGAATTACTTTGAATTTAGGTATGAACATTTAATTATTTTGAGTTTTATTGCCCATTTATGTAGTATTTCCTATAAATAATCTATATATAATACATGTATAATTAATGTATACTGACTAGAAAAAGTAAATAATAAATCTGTCCGACTATTTGTGTGAAGATACCTAATTTACAAATATATCTAAATGTAGAAGCGTAAGCAGAGTTGAATCCAAAATTCAAAGTTTATGTTCTTAGGCAATTCTCACCTGCCAAATCCCTAATCTATTTATTCTAATAGATTATCGGGCTTTGAGATTTTTTTTTCTTTGGAACCACAAAATTATCCTCTATCATTACCCTTTGAGTGTGTACAAGTAAAATATATTTAGGGGATTTGTCAACACATATATAGGACACTAAAATTACATAAGAAAGTGTGTATATTCTTCTGCCAATAATGGATGATTGACAAGTCATTTTTTAATTTTATTGTTCTTGAAACAACAATAAGTTGTAACTTCCGTTTCATTTCTCTGTAATCTTTTAGCATTTTTATATGTCGAACTCACTAACTCAACTAATTTAAATTTGTTTTGCATAAAACCTATTCAAGGGAAAAACACTATTTACATTTCTTTATTTCCGAAGCTCAAATTCGATAACACATTTCCTCGTCCAAAAATATAACTCAAGACTATTGTTCGTAAAAGAGGTGAAGTTATTGAAGTGTTACTACTATTTCTAGTTGCTAATTTTTGTGACACATCATGAACAGAATAATCGGGTTCGGGAGAATTGGTTTTGTTGTCCTTGCCCCTCGGTGCTTTTCACAATTTGGTACGACCAGTAAAAATAAGTCAAAAACCAACTTATTTTCCAAGAAAACATTTGCTTCATACCAAACACACTAAATAGAATCTGTGTTGCCACTAATTATAATTGTATATCGCCCTTGTTTGAATACCAATTTGAATTTTTGACCAAAATAAGCCATTATTAAAATCAATTTAGCAAAATAGTATATTTTTTAATTTTTTTACGAAACTAGTATGAACGTGGTTTACAGTTATGTTTTAGGCTTTATTTTATTAAATAAAATTAATGGGAAAAAGGACGGACGAATAACGACGTTTAATAATATGTCATTGGAGATAACGTTTTAAACATAAAACGTTACCCCGAATAACGATTATATCCCATGTGTACTAAAGTTCATTCATTCTTTTCAATTGAACAAAACATATCAACTGAACAAAACCTCATTGACTCCAGCGACTTTTGCGAAAAAACCCTCACTTCTCACCACTTTATTCCTTACCCACCTGCAATAAATCCGCCCGCTTACAAAATTGATGCACTAACTACACTGGATTTGAAATCCTTTTGTTCAACTGTTGAAGATTTGACACACTACAAGAGATTTATATAGGGGTGAAACTTTCAAAATTTTGAAGGAGGTTGGTAATTTTACTGGCAAAAATCGGTCAAAAAGCTTTGAAAGAGACGTATCTTTTTGTGATTGAGGTAAATTTGTCACACACTAATACATTTGGTCTTAAATTTGATGTATATTGTTTTTTTCTTTTTTTGTGAATGAAGTTAATGTTTTATGTATATGTTGCCGGTGAAGAATTTGTGCAAGATTTTGTTCATTAGTTGAAAAACATTAATTTGTGTGTAGGTATTTCTTTTATGGCTAGTAATAATACATACCAATTGGATCCCGGTCCACTTGATCCGTCTGTATTAATCAAACAACTCACTCATAGGTCACGAAATATATGGATAGGAAATGATAATATGGTTTGAGCACAAGAAAGTGTGATGGAAAGTTTTGGGACCTCGTAAATGAACATCCCATTCATCCACGAGTCTTATTTGTAATTAGATTATCCGGATTGTACGGTGTTTATAGATCTCATCGGCATGTTGTAGATCGTAGTTTAATCACTTCACTAGTTGAGAGATGGCGTCCTGAGAGTCATACCTTCCACTTTAAGACAGGTGAGGCCACAATCACCTTATAGGACGTGGAGATATTGTATGGCTTACTCGTGAAAGGTAATCTAGTACTTGGATATGAACCGCAGAGAACCATAGCGGATTGACAAAATATTTGTCAAAGACAAGGTTTTACTCCACATACTCAAGACTTTAAACATAATAGTCTTAAGGTCTCTGTGCTTAATGCGCACTTGCGACTTCAACCCCAACTGTCTGATTTGGCAACACAAGATATGGTCAATGAGAAGGCTAGGTGTTATATAGTTTGGATGATTGCTGGTTTAATGTTGGCAGACACATCTGGTGGTCTTTTAAAGCTTATGTACTTGCCTATGCTCGAAGACATCACTGGAATAGGGTCTTACAGTTGGGGTAGTGCAACCTTAGCATGCTTATATCGCTTTATTTGTAAAGCCTCCCAAAGTACCGAGAATGAGATTTCTGGATTCCTACCACTACTTCAGGTATACCTACTAATGATACTAATTATTTATTGAAATTTCTTCTAGTTTATAAATATCTCTCTCTATATATAATGTTAAATTTGGGAATGAGAGAGAATTACTGTCCTCAGGCATCAGATAGTAGCACAAAGGGACACAAGAAATATTTTTCCTGTTGGTTTACCTAAGGGTCCACATGCTGCTAGATGGTTTGCATATTTTAGTTGGACCAACACTACCAAGCATGTGCTAAGAGTTTTTAGGGATGCGCTTGATTCAATGACTGAAGATCAGGTAGGATGTTGTATTAGTTTTCTCTTAACTTTCATGTATATTATAATTGTGAACTCTTTTTGTTTCATGTAGTTTATTTGGAAACCATATTCTGCTGACTTGATTGAGAGTCTTCCTGACTATTGCCGCGTTCGAAGAGATATATGGCGTGCTAGAGTTCCAATTTTTTGTTGGGATATCGTGGAGGTTCATTTGCCTGATCGAGTTATGAGGCAATTTGGATTGGTTCATGAGATACCATCTCCATTTCCATTTGATGCTACTCATTTTCACCACGATCGTTAAGAAAAGCCAAACACTAATTGAGAGTTGGAGCATGCACAAAGGTTATCTTTTCGGAACCATATTGACCAATATGTCTGTAATGCACCAATCATTCATAGATCACTTAGGTATGATGATCCCTACCTTATTTGGTTCAGACGTATTACTCGTTTTGTCATTGGTAATCCTACTTTGCGTCCTCAACAACTACAATGTTATGTGCCAAATGTGACTGCATATGAAACAATGGTAAGTTCAATACTTGGTCCTTCTTATAAAGCTTATTTATGAGTTCTGAAAAGCCCAGATGAGTCATCGCCCTTCTCTGATCATTGTTATGTAATGTGATTGGTTCATGGAGCTGATAGATTAATGTGAGTTTGTTTGGTTTAATTGAACTCTATTATTTTAGTTTGAATTATGTAATGTGATTGGTTAAGGCAAAATTCTGGGACTTCTTAGCTCTAGCCCTTGATTTTCATTAGAGGGAAGTTTAGGATTAAGGCAAAATTCTAAACTATGTTCGGTTAAGTTCATGATGAGGAACATTGATTATCCTATTATACAAGAACACCTATAAGTGACTGAAAATATCGAGGAGAAGAGAAAGATGAAAAGAATTGACTTTTACTTCCATTCTATGTCACAAATGATTCTTTTTTTCTTAATTATCTAGTGACTCTAAGTGACCGTAGAAAATTAGGATGGTGAAAGATTTTGACTGCAACAATTTTATTTCATTTTCATTCCCCTGCTATGTTGAATCTATGTTAGTTGAAAATGATACAGTTTGGTTGCATTTAAGTGTTGGCATGCCATTCTTTAAACAATGTGCTTAATCAAAGTTAGATCTTTTTTATTCATTGGACATGGAATGCCATTCTGTTCATAATGGACTAATAAGAATTATTCTTCTCATATAATTAATTTATTTTACACAGGCGCGTCATATTCATTTGATGGTTAATAAAGCAATATCACTCGGTGATAGCCCATCAATGGAGGAATTTTACATATTTCATGCAATGTACAAGCCAATTATAGAAGAGACGAGGTACAGTCTGATCATTTGCATCCCCCTATTCGTAGGCGAGAAAAAGGTGGTGTTGCGGGTAGAAGGGTATGTGCTGTTGAGAGAGGTCGAGCGCCTATTGAAATGGGTGACGAAGATCAAGCCACAATAAATGTCCAAGCATCACCGGGATATGAACCAACAAATACTGAGATTGTTCCATACATGACACCACATACTCCACAACTATCAAGAGATCCAAGTATTTCATCACATGAGAATGTCTTTGGTAGTTATCGACCTCAACATTTTGAGGATGTTCCAAACTTTACCTCATCGCCTGTAAAAGGTAATGAATTGAATGATTCCAACGATGAAGTGAATGGTGATGAAATGGAGGATGCAAGCCAAGGTGGTGAACCTTCGGTGAAGAAGAAGTGTATAATTTTTCCTAAGCTTTGTGGGACAGGTACTTTTAAATCTTTACGTTATATCTTTGACATAAGTGCTTATTTTTTAATTGAATAATTGAAAACTTCTTTTACTTGCAAGGGAGTCACCATCTTAACAAGCACGACCAAAAGAAAAAAACGAAAGGTAATAAAGTCTCTGTAGTAACAAAGAAGAAAAACAAAGGATAAATCATAAGGCGAAGACTTTCCAGTAAGGTTTTACCATCATCTCGCAAATTTGTTTTCCTATCATTAGCTTCAATTGTTAACAATTCAAAATTTCTATTGTAGAGTTTTTGTGAGGAAGAAAAGAAGACAGCTTGGAGCAAGACCATAGAGAGTTAACTTCCCTTTTGTATAACTTTAGTTCATTAGCTATAAAATGATAAATTAGCTTCAATTCATAAACTATTTGTCTTCTTTCTTGAATTTTGTTTATAAGTTTGTTTATAACTTCCCTTCTGTATAGAATTTTGTTTATAAGTTTAATAAAAGACTCATTGGTATTGTTTGAATTCGGTTGGACTGTAAGATTTTGATCGTGCCAATATACATTTTGACCTCTAGAAAGCCTTTCAGTTTCACATATATGATTTTCAATATATTTTCCAATTTTCCAAAGATTATCTCCAACCTTTCGTCCTTGAAGAAACCACAAGTAACCCAATAAAGTATAAAACTTGCATCTCACAACCCATAGACTCTTGTTTGATGTTACCACCTTAAACTCTTTATTTTTTTTCAAACTCCAAATCGCCATAGCCCGTTTTAGTTTTTCTTTACTACTAAAACACATACCTTTTTTCAAGTCTTTTTTGGTATCCTCAGACCAAACTGAACAATGTTTCATCTCAGATTCACATGTAGACATGAAAATGTCTTCCTCATTCTCCAAGGTCCTGAAATAGGGTACATCATGATTTTGCATTTCAGGCACATCCTATTCACATCGATTAGAATGATTTATACCAATATCTTTTTGGTATAAATCATCATCTTTTGAAGGTTCATCTTCCTCCGAACTTTCATCACTAAATTCTAACAAAGTTGTGAACTCAACAAGTTATGTTAACAAATTGTTACACTAAAATTAAGTAAAATATAAACTTGTTACTTTACTTGGCCTCATATTCCATGTGACTACTATCAAAATGTCTTTGACTACTTGAGCCTTCACCAAATGGTCGATGGTCACGCATAGACAATTGTTGGAATGATGGTGGAATAATCGGTTCTGCAAAATGAGGTTGACTGATCGTGGCAAATCCATAATTTTGAGACAATAGATTCATGTGAAAACCATGTTGACCACTAATTTGAAATACATCATTTTGATTTCTTGATTTGGTCATTACATACATCTCCAAAACATTTATATCAATTTTATCCATAAATTTTTGAGGTATATGAAAAATTTGTTGCTAGGATTGATCATTCTCAATTTTAAACTCAATAAACCTTGCATTGCTACCTTGAATTGAACATGGATATTTTCCAGAAATATTCATTTCAATATTTTCACTATTTGTTTCCATCTTCTCATGCAATAATCCAACCAATTCAACATAATTTGTTGAAGTAGACATACTAATAATCATTCTAGCACATTCAGTATACCTAAATCCATTCATTTCAGTAATTATTTCGCCACCCCAATACAAAGCAACCATCACATTATGCTCAAAATTTGCCATTTTGATTCCTACACATAAAAATAAGACATTTTATAATCAATAAATCAGAAAAAAATTTATAGAACTATGATAAAATAATAACATAATATGATATATTAACTTGACTTATTTTATTCATACCTATGAACTTTTGTGAAAATTGTTTCAATAATGGGCTACTCAAGAAAAAACTTGGCTGAATAATGTTGGAATGTGTTGAACATTTATTTGTTTCAACAAGGTTTATATACAAAATCACGGGATCAGTTTGAAAAATGAAAAAGTATAGTGTCGTACTTGCTAGTCATGTTTTAAAGTTAAAACGTGACTAGCAGTAACGTTTTATAATCTGCAAGATTCTGCATTACCAGGATTGCTTCTTAATTTGCAGGCCCGTGATTGGATTCTAAAGAAATGTTACATAGAGTACCGTTTTACAGCTAAAACGTGATTGAGAGTAACGAAACATAAAACGTACTTTTGAGTAACATTTTAAGTGTGAAATGTTACTTCCAGTTACGTCTTACACTCTGCTAGATTTTCGCAGGATCCAATTCCTAATTTGCAGAGCCCGTGATTAGGTTCTAAATAAATGTTACTATGAGTGAGGTTTTAGCCATAAAACCTGACTCAGAGTAACGAAATATGAAATGTCACTCATGTATAGTTGTAAAACGTGTTTGTCAGTAACGAAGTCTAAAACGTTATTGACAGTCACATTTTATTGCCGTCAGCTTTTTGCCGTTTTGTACCGTTTTGTCCTTGAATAAAATAAAGCCTAAAACGTTACTGTAAACCACGTTTATACTAGTTTTGTAAAAAAATTAAAAAATGTACTATTTTGTTGAATTGATTTTAGTAATGGCTTATTTTGGTCAAAGATTCTAACAATTTGGTTATATTGTTGCTCTTGAATTTTATGATACAGAAGCAGAGCTTAGGAAAATATGAGAACTATCGAAATGTTGGAAAAGACTTTGTAATAGATAATACCCATTTCTTTCAATTGAAAGTTAAAATTAATTTCCCAGTCTTCTTTTTTCTTATCTAATAAAATCAAATTTTTGCTTATCCCCTTGTTGAATAATTAGGGGAAAAAGAATCTCCATTAAACGCAAAGACATCTTTACGTAGAGATTTTACCAAAGAAAAAAAAATCATCAAGATTTAATAACTCCAAGAACTGATGCTTGAAGTGATAAGGAATGCTTAGCATCACCAATGTGAATACTATGTTCACCTATTGAAATTCTTCGAACACCAGCCTTATCAACTACACTCAAATACTTGCACACATGAATATTTATCGCCACACGTTGCTTCGATCTTGCTGGGACATATACTTTTTGAAATGCGACCAATTGTTTATGTGGCACCCATACATCAACAGGTGGCTTTGAAAACACGAGCAATGTGTGTGAACCATCCTTTGATCCTACATTTTTCACGTCGATATGAACTGAATTGATAGTTTGCTGCATTTTGTGTGTGTTACTCGAATTGATTTGTTAGATATGGTACTGCTGTTGGACGTATGGCGTCCGTCTATTGGAATGGCTAGTGTTTTTGGGGCTTCGAAAATTGTGGTTATGAATTTTGTGTAGCTTAGTCCGTGCCCGAATAGGTATACTAATGGGCCTTTGTAAAAACGGTATGTTCTACCAGGGTATCCTTCGGCCAAATTTGATCGCATGTCCATTGTTGTCATTGGTAAATTCTTTAGGTACTCTTGTGGATACCATGTCATTGGTAGCTTCCCACCTGAAAGCAATAGTATTCAATTAGTATATAATTGTGACACTGTATTTATTTCGCTCTATTCCTAAATAGAGCGAAATAAATATAAATGATTCATATAACAAAATGTGGCCCAACAATGGAACATGTCCAAAATAAGTAGAAGCCCAAATTTGTGTTAATGTTTAGTTAGTTTACCTGGATTATGGGCTCCAAAAAGGACATCAGCAATGGCAGCACCACCGGCTTGTCCAGGATAGCCAGCCCACACAATACCACCAATTCGAGGATCGTTATTGGCAAATGTAACATCAACTGGGCCTCCGGACATAAGGACCAATACTACAGGACCTCTCGAGGCCTTGGATACCTCGGAGATGAGTTCTTGTTGGAAACCAGGCAAAAGCAGCCCAGTTCTATCTCTGAATTCAGCCTCAATAGACTGGTTTAGGCCCATTACTAGCACTGTTGCGTCTGCTTGACGTGCAACATTTACAGCTCCAGCAAATAATTTATCGTCTGTACATGCCACATCACCACAACCTTTTTCATGAATGGTCTTTGCATACTTTGATATTCCTTGTAATGGGCTTGTGTATCCACATGCAACACCTATATTTAAAAAAAAAAAGCCCAATTATTCACATAAAGATACGCAAATTATGGCCTTAACCCAGGGCGGAACTTTATGTATGTACAGTAGATGTTAAACTTCTTACTTTTTCATATTTTGAACTTGAAAATTCTGACTCTGCCACTAACCTTAACTCTTTCTAATGAAAGAATAATTATTTTTTACCTGCGTAATTTCCAATCATTGTGACGGTAACATCAGAATTCGGTCCAATAACAGCAACAGTACGATGTCGACGAGGAGAAAGAGGAAGAGCAGGTCCATGATTCTTAAGAAGAACAATTCCCTGTCTAGCAGCTTCAACGGCGAGTTCTTGATGGGCTGGGCTGCAAACATCTCTTGGGCCAAGATGTCCATATTGCTGGGCTGATGGTTCTCCATCAAACATCCCGAGCCTCATTTGAACAGCAACAGTATTAGCTAAATTTGTATCAATAGCAGCTTCTTTAAGAATACCAATATGCACTGCATTCTCAGTATGTTGGGACAAAAAAGGCCCACAATCCAAATCCAGGCCCGCTTTAATAGCAGCAGCTGCAGCTTCCTCAGGCGTCGATGTATAATGTTGGCTATCGTAGAATACTCCAACGGAGTCACAATCGGAGACAATGTAACCGTTGAGACCCCAACCACCGCGTATTGTTTTACGGAGAAGTTCAGGATCAGCACAAGTTGGTATGCCATTGACTTGATTGTATGAACACATAATACTAGCCACTTTACCTTCTTTAACACAACTTCTAAATGGTACATCAAATGTATCTTCAATATCTTGCTTGCTAACCTGTTATTACACATATATGCATGAATTATACATATGCTTGACTTGTCATAAAGTAATATAAACGCAATGTGTTTTACCTTAGCGTTAAAGTGGAATCTATCGACTCCACTCCAGTTATCAAGGTCGTAGGCTGTATAGTGCTTGCAACACGCTGCTACTTTGAGCCGGTCACCTTCTTCATTTCCTTGTAAACCTCTGACGTAACGCTCGGCGTATACAGCGGCTACGACGGGATCTTCACCGGGAGTCTCCTGTCCCCTTCCCCACCTTGGATCTCGCAAAATGTTTACGTTTGGGCTCCAATATGTTAGACCTCCCATTTCTCCATTGTACATTGGTCTTGCTTCATCTGATACAACCTGCATCCCACCATATCACAAATTATCAATTTAATAAATCCATAATAAACAAAAAGACAAATCTATGAGGTGAAATTATATATTTAACTTGGAATACTTTCCAAACTAGTATTTTTTTAAATTTCTTATTTGTTCAAATTGAAGTTTGAGAGAATGAACCTAAGGATCCATTTGGAAATGGTTTTAAATTATGATTTGAAATCAGGTTGATTGAAAATTGAAATTTTATTTGTACATGCAATTTGAATTTTTAAATGTCCCTTTTCTTATAAATATAAAAATTTCATCGTTTGTGAAAACTATCAAAACTTCTTCAATTTTTATACAATTTATCTTTATTGCCCATAGGTGTCCCATTAATAAACTGCATATATCTCCATAGTTCTTTTATAATAAATATTTGCTATTATAATCTTTTAAATAAGTACACTTAATTTTTCAAAGCTTCACTGATCAACAATAATAATAATAACTTAGCTATATTTGAATATACTTCTAATCTCTTCACGTTAAGCGTGCGTTCTTTTTTTTTGTAAAATTTAAAATGATGGATCTTCTTTTGCAAACTATAAATTAATGGACCACATTTATCATTTAAAAGCCTACTTTTTTGAAGAATCTAAAATCATGAACTAAAATTTTATGTAAATTTCATAAATGAATACAGGTTTCAAATCCTATGGCCAAAATACCTACTAAATTATAGTAGAATAGAAATTGTTTTGGAGTTCATAAAGGGATGTGACCTTATATATAGAAAACAGAGCCTGTTCTGAAAAAATTGCAACTTGGTTTGATGCCCTTATATATAGTCACTGTCCAATAAGTTATGGCCAATGGGAAGGACCCTTCAACACACTAGCCAACTTTTTCTTAAACTTTGATCAGCCTTGCACACAAGAAAGTTAACCTCTACTTTATACTAAAATGGACCTTTAATAATTGTTTCTCTTAGCTTAATTACTCCCATTATATTCTCTTTGATTAATAATCAAAGGATAAAGGGTTAATTCTTTTGTGATGCATTATAGTTTTTTTAGCTTTATATATGTAACAAATAATTTACATAAAATAATAAATTTGTAATTATTTCATATACGAACCTGTCCCTTACTTCAAAATAATTTGGAACATATCAAAATCTGAAATTTTAAAAATGGCCACCGCCAATATTCAGCAATTCCATGCAGGCGCAAGAATCGAAAAATAGTAAGATCTCTACTGAGCTATAAAGCACCATAGAGAAAGTAACAAAAACATTATCCTTAACCTTACAACAGAATACTTAGCTGGATTTTTATTAGTTGTACATAATCTTTACACTCTGTTTAATCTGCGCTAGTAGGTTGGTACTATTTTATAGTTCACCATGAAATATTTATCAATGAAACTACTTAAATTTATTGGGCCAAATTCAGTTAAGCTTGTATGATATTCACAAAAAAGTCCTCACATTAAGAATACTACCCCATTTGTTTATTTTTACTTGATACATTCCGTTTTCTGAGACTCAAACGGCATAAACTTTGATCAGTGTAGTCTTTTTTTTATATTATTACTAGAAAGATTGAAAGTTATAGTATTTTTCACATAGTTTTCAAATCAAATTTGTTAAATTAATCCAATTGACTCTCATGACAAGTAAAAGTGAAAAGTGAAACTGTACTGTACTTGTAAATAATTTTTCTACTCCTTATGTCCCTAATTATTTGTCCACATTTTTTTTAGATGTCCTTCATTATTTGTTCATTTTAACAAATCAATAATGGACAAAATAATTTTACCTATTATATCCTCAATTAATTACTTTGAAAATGGTAAAACTTTTTTAAAATCTTAAATTTTTAATTCATCCACTTCATAATTAATAGAGATAAAATAGTAAACTTACTGTGTCAATTCAAAAGTAGACAAGTAATTAGAGATAGAGGAGTATTAACTATCAATGTGTGATTTTATTTGGCTAGTGAACCATAATTATAGTATTAATTAGTAACATAATTGCTTAGATTGTGCAAGTTTTTTGGACAATGTTGTTAGTGCAACGAACATAAAAGAGAGCAACAGCTAATGGCATCATTTTAAGTAGTATCTGAATTCTTACCCGTCCAATTTCTTCCCACAATGAAGCATTAAAAGAAGCAGCAGTCGTTATAACTTGCGGAAAACTAGTAGCTCCTGGAAATTCACCCCCAAATTTAGTCCCTGGTCCTACATTTGAAACTCCATGAAGCGCTTCAGACCACCATTCGTACCCTTTAATACCCAGCCTCGGCACTGCTGCGGCATTGTTCCCCAACAATTTCACTTTCTCTTGTAATGTCAATCGCCCAATGAGATCTCTTACTCTGTCGCCAATCGGCAATTTTGTTTGACAAAAGGGGAAATTTTTAGTTGCTCTGTCTTTT
>JAJONQ010036133.1:0-12380 GCA_036250385.1 Solanum microdontum
TGGCCCTCGTGTTAATTACATTTGTAACAAGCTAGGTACATGAATTGTATGCACTAGCTTGAGGGGGAGTGTTAGAATATGAATAGGTTTATACAATCTTATTAGAATAGGAATAGGAATAGAAATAGAAATAGGAATACTAAATAGTATCCTACTTGGTAAAGGATTGTATTCTAGTGTCTATAAATAGGGTCTCAATGTAATAATGTAGACACAACAACAATTCAATAATATTCTTTTCCTATATTTCTCACAGCAATAAATTGAAATCAGAGCATTAGTCATTTGATGAAAATTGCATTACAAAGAAATCAAAGGAAAAAACAAAAGCATCTGTTTCAAAATTACCTGAAGACAAGGTAAGCTCTTTATATCATCTTCAGTTACAAAGAAGAGATCAGTTGTCAAGAATACGAAGGAAAAGTGAGCAGATAGATCCATTAACAACAAACAACTTGGTTCATCATTAAGCCAAAGAATGTGGTACCTTTCATTATTTTCATCTTCACTCAGGACCCTCAACCTTTCTTGCTTTTCTCTGAGACAAGACAATTTAACACAGTATCAGCATAATGTTGAAGCAAGGAAATATTGAATATTTTATCAGAGGCATCAGAAAATAACCTTATCTGTTCATCTAATTTACTTCCTTCAATCGTCAAATTTTCTACTTCTGCCTGTAAAGGAAGCACAAACCAATTATTGAAACCCTTTTTTGCTCAGGCTACTTGACAGATTATGACAGGGCCAATTGACAATTAACAAAATAAGAAAAAAGACAGGCAACGAGATAGTTCTTCAAACCTGTAAACTTGTAACACTCTCATCAACTTCCCCTGGTCTTGAGACATCTAACCCCCTATGTAATAAGAGAACTTGAGTCGTAACTTTTGTTTATCGAATGATCTTGAACGATATGGAACTCAAATGATAAACAACTTCAATGTAAAATATTTATTGGATAAGCATTTCCATACTTCCATTGTATCATGTTTAGGGATTTCTTTTCTAGCAGACCAACGCCTTCCAGGACATTTGTGACGTCATATAGACGCCTTTTCTCCACCTGTTAAAAAGAGGAGATCTGTAGTAAGCTGATAGAATTTCATCATACCAGCTTATGTAGTATCTACTGCATAGTGAAGATACCTCTAATGTATCAGCTGCCTTGTTCAGATCTAGAACTCCATCTTCTGCATGTTTGATCAGGTTAGTGAACTTCTTCGTTAAGGAACCTGAATGAGAATCAAGAGAGGAAGTCATAGTTACTAATTTTGGTATATATTTACTCAGTACAACAAGTAATTCAAGAAAAATGTCTTATAACATACAATTGCACAAACACAGAAATGCAACCTCTACCTATATTCATACCCCAAGGACAGACAAAGACTAAAAGACACAAATTAGTAACCGAAAGTCATAAAAATTTTAAGTTACCTAAGGAGTTGTCATAGCGGCAAGGACCAACTGGAGCAACATTATCGCCTGAAGGGGACCCTGTAATTTGAAATATTTAAGAAGTTATCTCTTCTGTAATTCAATGTGTTCTATAAAATGGTGGGTGCCTCAGAGAAAATGAAAAACAACGATAAGATGGGGTGACACAACAAAGATTACAGTTATCCAAGCCACTAATTTGTCAAATTGAGTAAGATAAAATGATGAATCTTATATTGATGATATGAGATGCATAAACTAATGCTGACAAAACTTCTTGTAGGATATCCTTACCTGAACTTGAGGTTGCTTGAGCAACAGATCTGGCCTTTGATGTCTTTGGTGCTTTCTGTGACTTTCCAGCTTTCCCTGAGATCAGTGTCTGCATTGGACTACTCACATCGGCATTTCCAGAACCTGCAATCTGTGCACCAACTCCTTGTTTGTAATTTGTTGTTTCACTCTTCCGTTTCAGTGGCTAATCAAGACAATTAAATATCCCCAAGTTCTTATCAGCAATAAATTTTAAAATCTTTACCAAGAATGTGAAGATAAGTAGATACTATAAACTGCTCAACTAGATTGATCAGCATTTAAATAAACAAAGTCATGTCGTATCACCAAAAGATCTAACGAGAGTTTTGTAGATAGAACATAATAAACACTTGATCTTAGCAGCATGCTAAGTCCACATTAGTGGGATAAGGAAATTATGGACTCCTTATATGGAGAGTTGGGCTGATCAATCTCATTGATTGCTTCAGAAGTTCACTGAAACTTTATGCAGTTTGGCATATGACTGGTTAATGGTAGAGTAGACCACATTTGACATGAAAATAGTGGCTTAGTCCTGTGCAGTATGGTTAGCCACCTATGACACGACTTGACTTCAGCCTAACAGACTGTTTTCGCCTCTCTAGGCAGACATCTCAGGACTACTATACCGAATCTCAATGTAGTGGCAAACGTGTTTCACCAGAAGCAACCAGTTGCTAATCTCACAGTGAGAAGGACTAGAGGTCCTCTTTAAAAACTACAAGCAGGGAAGAGGGAGATGAATAATGTAATAAAACATTGCAGCTCATTAGTTAGTATGTGAATGGACGGTTTGTACTGAATTTAAGTGGGTCAAACAAGCCACCACTACAACAGAAGTGTACTAAATCAAATTTTCTTTACATCAGTATCAGATTTCAAAGCTAAGCCATAGAGAGCAAGACATTAGACAATACACAGTGAAATTTTGATAGCAGTTCTAACTGCCAACTTATTCTGATTATTGCCACTACAAGTACAATGATATATTTACTAACTGTACAATGAAGCTCATTTCCTTGGGGCATGAAACTGCCAACTTCCTGACAGAGCATTTCGGAAAAAGCTCCCGGAAGCACTTGTTCTTACGTTTAGGTCATTCAAGGGGCTATACAGAGTATAAATTAATACAGGTTTGCTGATGGAGACTTTATCATTTTGAACACCAAGCTCGAGCACTACTCTGAAAACCAAGCCTGAGCATCCACAGAAATGCCAGGAAATATTACTCAGCTTCCAGTAGTATTCGCAGAAGGTACTTCAGTGGTACTGGATGGGGGAGTTTGGGCACGTGGAGTACTAACATCCGCAATTGAATAATCCTCATTAATTGAATCCAACGCGTTCCAGTCAAGAGCAGCTAACTTTGAGTCATGGATTCGATATTCAAGGGATAACATTCGTTGATAGCAAGAAATAAAAAATAACAGAACGGAACTAGTAGGATACACTCTGTCCACATGTCAGTGATACTAACATCGGCATCTGACAACAGCCAGTAATCTGCTTCATTCTGTAGGGCCGAAGAAAAAATAAGTAACTGAAAAACCAAACTGCATTGGAAGTTTCTATGAAATACTCTACCTACTTATTTAAGATAAAATGCACTATGTTGAATTAGTCTCTTTTTCCTCATTTTTTGCTTTGAAAAACACTCTAATTATTCAATTTTATGAAGACTTGAAAATAAGAACTTACATCAACATCTGGAACAATCTTCACAATTCCACTCACAAAGTCCTGGGAAGTGCCAGCATCTGGACACTCTCTTTGATTTTCTTGTTCCTCCATCCCAACACCAACTCCTCCACCATCATCAACAGGCAATGTTACAGTTTCATTCTCAATGAAACCTGATGTTGGAGGCATGGTTGATGGTTCCTCAACAGTATTTATCTCTTCGAACTTTTCCTCGAATTTACTAAACAAAGAATTAGACAAAGATTGTTTAAACACTCCATCCTTAAATCGATTAAGTTTATCTTGCCCTTAAAAAATGCAAAGCTATTAAATACTCCATCCCTCTAGCTACATATTAATCTTTTCAATTTCATAGGTAGTTGAAGTAAGAAGTAAATAAGTACCTGACAAGGTAAACATCAATTGGCCCCATGGTGCTGCGAAACACTATTCTATATCTCCTTTGTGGATAATCAACAGCCTATTGGAAACAAGGAAGACATGCTAAGACACATAGAACTGCTACTTAAATTTTGCTGAGATACCAGTTAAAGAATTGGTAGACTTATTACAACAACAAAGAAAAGGTAATTGTCCTAAAGACAAAGCCGTTACCTCATCAGGATCTGGGACTTCTAAACTGGTGCCATGTGGAGCTTTAATAGCTATCAGTGTGTCATTCTGATGAGAGCAATAAATTGAAATCAGAGCATTAGTCTTTTGATGAAAACTGCATTACAAAGAAATGAAAGGAAAAAACCAAATGCATATGTTTTAAAATTACCTGAAGACAAGGTAAGCTCTTTATATCATCTTCAGTTACAAAAAGCCATCTTTTAAAAAGAAAATTTAGAAGAGATCAGTTGTCAAGAATACGAAGGAAAAGTGAGCAGATTAATCGTTTAACAACAAAATGTGACACAAATAACATGGTTCATGATTAAGCCAAAGAATGTGGTACCTTTTATTATTTTCATCTCCACTCAGGTCCCTCAATCTTTCTTCCATTTTTCTGAGACAAGCGAATTTAACACAGTCAGCATAATGTTGAGGCAAAGAAATCTTGAATATTGTTCAGAGGCATCAGAAGATAACCTTATCTGTTCATCTAATCTACTTTCCTCTATCGTCAAATTTTCTACTCCTGACTGTAAAGGAAGCACAAACCAATTATTGAAACACTTTTGCTTAGGCTACTCGGCAGATTATGACAGGACCAATTGGCAGTTAACAAAATAAGAAAAAAGACAGGCATTGAGATAGTTCTTCAAACCTGTAAACTTGTAACACTCTCATCAACTTCCCCCGGTCTTAAGACATCTAACCCCCTATGTAATAAGAGAACTGAGTCGTAACTTTTGTTTATTGAATGATCTTGAATAATGTGGAACGTAAATGATAAACAACTTCAATGTAAAATATTTATTGGATAAGCATTTCCATACTTCCATTGGATCATGTTTTTTAGTTTCTTTTCTATCAGACCAATGCCTTCCAGGACATTTGTAATGTCATATATACGCCTTTTCTGCACCTGTTAAAAGGAGGAGATCTGTAAGTTGATAGAATTTTATCATACAGGCTTATGTAGTATCTACTGCGAAGTGAAGATACCTCTAATGTATCAGCAGCCTTGTTCAAATCTAGGATGCCATCTTTTGCATGTTTGAGCAGGTTAATGAACTTCTTTGTTAAGAGACCTGTTTGAGAATCAAGAGAGGAAGTCATAGTTACTAATTCTGCTATATATATATATATATATATATACACACACTCTGTACAAGAAGTAATTCAAGAAAAATGTCTAATAACATACAAATGCACAAGCACAGAAATGCAACCTCCACCTATGTTCATACCCCAATGGACAGGAAGATTAAAAGACACAAATTTGTAACCGGAAGTCATAAAAGTTTTAATTTACCTAAGGAGTTGTCATAGCGGCAAGGACCAACTGGAGTAACATTATTGCCTGAAGGGGATCCTGTAATTTGAAATATTTAAGAAGTTATCTCTTCTGTAATTCTAGGTGTTTTATAAAATAGTGGGTGCCTCAGAGAAAATGGAAAACAACGATAAGATGGGGTGACACAACATAGATTATATTATCTAAACCGCTAATCTGTCAAATTGAGTAAGATAAAATGGGAATCTTACATTGATGATATGAGATGCATAAACAAATTCTGACAAAAATTCTTGTAGGATATCCTTACCTAAACTTGAGGTTGCTTGAGCAGCAGATCTGGCCTTTGATGTCCTAGGTGCTTTCTGTGAGTTTCCAGCTTTCCCTGAAATTGGTGTCTGCATTGGACTACTCCCATTGAAACTTCCAGAACCTGCCACCTGTGCACCAACTCCCTGTTCGTAATTTGCTGTTCCACTCTTTCGTTTCAGTGGCTAATCAAGACAATTGAGTATCCCCAAGTTATTATCAGCAATGAATTTAAAATCATTAACAAGAATTGTGTCTGAAGTGAAGTTGATAAGTCAATACTATAAACTACTCAACTAAATTGACCAGCATTTAAAAAAAAACAAAGTAATGTCGTGTCACTAAAAACTCTAATGAGGATTTTGTAAATAGAACATAATAAAGACTTAATATCAACAGCATGTTAAGTCCCACATCAGAGAGATAAGGGAATTATGTACTCCTTATATCGACTTGGGCAGATCAATCCCATTGATTGTTTCAAAAGTTCACTGAAACTTTATGCAGTTGCGTATTTGACCAGTTAGTGGGAGTAGACCACATTCGACATGAAAATAGTGGCTTAGTCCTTTGCAGAATTTATTGCCACCTACGACACGATTTGACTTCAGCCTAACAGACACTGTTTTCGCTTCTCTAGGCATGAGACACAGCTAAGGACTAGTATACTGAATCTCCATGTAGTGGCAAACGTGTTTCACCAGAAGCAACCAGTTGCTAATCTCACAGTAAGGAGGACTAGAAAATTGCAGCTCATTAGTTAATATGGCTTTATTTCCTCTAATGCTTCCTCTATTTTCTTTCTCAATTTGTGATGCACACAAGAACTGCATGCATCTGCCACTACTACACAAGCTGAGTCATAAGACCAATCAATATTATAAATCTAATCATCCAATTTTACCCTCAATCTTATAAAGGAATTACTTCAATAACAGAATAAACCTGTCTCCAGTAGCAGCATTAAAAGATCCATAACAGTAAAACCCCACAATCTCAAGGCCTTGTAATATGCTACTACTGTAAAGGTTCCTCAAAACTGCCACTTTTTCTTGTCATTTTCTCTCTTTTGGCTATTAATGATAAACCTACCTTATCTAGGTCCTTCATTTGTGGATATTGGTCCGAAGGGATAACACTTAGGCCATACTAGTATTTCAACATGATGTTAAGAATATTTCACAGGACCAATGCAATTGCAGTGTATTTATATAACAAAAGAAAATTAAGATAGAAAGATAAAAGACAAAACTGATGCAGCTGTTATTCTTGTGACATAGAATTTACTATAGACTATAGCAACTTCTTTCGACTCTAAAACATCAGGCAAGAGTTTATTTGCAGCAAATTATAGCCATCCGTAAAGTCTAGATTGATTCATTGGAGCACAATGCAAAGGGAAGAATTACAAATCCTTCTTAATGTGTACTAAGCATTTAACAAGCTTCTACATTTCAAAATCTCACAGCTCACTTCCATTATGATTCAGATCTTGAACAACCTAAGCAAATAACCTAGTCCCCTCTACTTTCCCCTTCTTAATTATGAAGATATAATCTCCTTTTCAGTTGAAAGATGAATACTGCTGCATGTTTTCTTTCATAATTTCACAATATCAAGAAGTAAAGGTGGCACAAAATTTAGGAAACATAATAGCAATCTAGGTAGGTAAGTAGCAGAAAATACAATTTTGGCCAGTCAATTATGCGCACGTTCGGAAGATGAAGGTAGAGAAATTGAGAATTTGCAGATGGATGTGTAGGCCTAGGAGGTGAGATAGGGGATTAGGAACAAAGTTCTACAGGACAAGGTGGTTCTACCCTCCGTGGTGGACAAGATGAGGGAAGCGAGACTGAGATGGTCCGGGCATGTGAAAAGGAGTTGTACGAATGTACTAGTAAGGAAGTGCGAGAGGTTGGCTATAACAAGCTTTAGGAGAGGTAGAGGAAGGCCAAAAAAAGAACCGCAGGAGGTGATTAGACAAGACGTGGCTCATCTTCAGCTTACTGAGAACATAACGTCGTATAGGAAGGTTTGGAGGTCGAGGATTAGGGTAGAAAGATAACAGGTAGCCGAGTGTTGTCGTACTTCTATGTGGGAGAGTCTAGTCTCCTTTTCTCATCTTTTCATTATTTTAGTAGTATTAGATAATATTCGCATCATATCTTATTCTTCAATTTTTACTACTTCATGTTGCTTCATTTGCTTTGTTCATCTTTCTATTATATCTTACAATCTTGCTTTGATTAAACTTCTTTTGAGCCTAGGGTCTACCAAAAATCAAATTCTCTACCCAAAAAGGTAGGGGTAAGGTTTGCATACATCCTACGTTCTCAAACCCCACTTGTGAGATTGCATTAGTATGTTGTTGTTATAGTAGTACCCAAAAATACAACTTTTTAAATCGATTTCAAAATAGTATCTCCAACTTATGGAAATCAAGACATTCATAAGACCAGAAGATCAAATAATCCTGAAATCAAAGGGCACAAAGTTCAGAACTTCACAACTAAATTAATAAAGACTAAAAGCTAAATCAAGAAGGATAGCATGCTAGAAATGTAAGTTCTCTTAGAGCAAAAGAAAGAACTTCCACCAAATTCCCCTATTACAGATGTATACAATAGTGAAAATTTCCACACTAGTACAACCAAAATTCAAGCCAAACCCAATTAGAGACCTAAACAACACAACCACATAGTTCGTCATCGAAATTTCAACTCAATACAGCTCTCCTTCGCTATTGAAAAATTATACAGCAGATTAGATGTTCCAAGAATTTGTTCAATTCACTCAAATTACAAAATTCTGCATCACAAAAAGACCCATATTAGTGTGGAAAAATCAGAACACTCACAGTAGACTTTACAACGATCCCTTCAGGCTCTTGAGAAGAAGGCTGAAGTGGGTCAGTAGATAACCGATGGTAATCACCTAACGGCGGTTTACTCGACGTAAATGGGAGCTGACGCTTCGAAGGCAGCTGTTGATTAGGCTGCATGATCTTACTAAACTTCTTTCCCAGCACACCCAGCTGAGAAAATTCCCAATTTTTTCTTAATTTCAATTGAAGAAGAAGAGGGAAAACGAAATTCAAGAATCAATTGAATTGGAAACCCATTTTGGCTAAAATTCTTGGGTTTTGAGGGGTTTCTTCAGAGGGAAAGGGGAAGAAGATGAGATCTGAGTTCAGCGGGGAGAGAGAGAAAGGGGAGAAAACGAGGGAAAGGAAAGGAAGAAAGAAACAAAAAGGTTCGGATATGTATATGGAGGGAAGCACAAGTACTTACATGGTAATTTAAAGAAGAATTAATTATGGAGATTAAACACAACTCAATTCATCATTAGTCTTAAAAAGTCGGAAAATTATTTGATGATTTTGTGATTAAACTCCCAAAATAGTACTAAGCTCTTGGGTCGTCCAGACCCATATCTGGCTACCCTCAATAAGAATCCGAAATAGCAGAAATAAGTTTGTGTTCCGCTTCCAAAGTCAGTAACAAGATAAATACAGAGGTTAAACGAGTTGGGGTCATGTGGAGCCGGCCTCCCCGTCGTCCTCCCTGCCCGCACCCTCCGTAACTAATGGTAACAAGATTGAGAGTGGAAAAGTTATACTCTACCTTTGTTACTTTTTAGTTGTCATAATTTCTTTTTTTGAGAGTTAAACAATATAAATTTTGATTAATATTTTAAAATGTATTTTTTTACCATATTGATATGAAAAAATTGCAACTTTTCATATAATTTTTGAATATCTATTTTTATTTTAAAATATCAAATTAATGTAATCCAATTTAGCTTTGAAAGTTAGTCAAATTGACTCTCGAAAAGCGTAATGTGACAACTAAAAATGAACGGAGGGAGTAGTATTGATTTTGTAAACAACAACATATCTAGTATAATCCCATAAAAGTGGGGTCCGAAGAGGGTAAAATGTATGTCAACCTTATTAATCATTAGAGGTAGAGAGGTTGTTTCCGATAAACACTCACCTTAAGGAAAATAGAGATCAAACAAAGTAGTATAGAGAAAAGAGATACGAAAATGGAGAAAGTCGTGTCTAAACACTATAGATAACCTAGTAAATTATCCTAAACAATAGTTATAATAAGATTAAATTTAAGGAATAGAACTGTAAAAAAATGATAGATAATTAATAACCAAACTCCAAGGACAAGAGACTATACGAGTAATACCACGACTAATAATACGACTAATAGTATAGAAGAACATGCGAAACAACGCTCAACTATCTAAAGAATCTTATGTGCTAATATGTATCCTCCATAACTTCCTATTCAAAGGTCATGTCCACGGTAAGCTCATGTCCTATCTAACCATCTCTCTCTAATTCTTCTTCGACCTGCCTCTACCTTTCTTTAAATCATCCATGGTTAACCTCTCACACCTCCACAATGAGGCATCCATGCATCTCTTTTGCATATTCCCAAACATCTTAGCCTCGTTTCACGCATCTTGTCATCTATCGAGATTACTCTTACCTTATCCTGAATATCGTCATTTCTAATCTTATCTCTTCTAGTATGTCACACATCAATCTCAACATCCTTGTCGATCTTATATTTATAAACAAGGGCATAGTATATGCTAAACAGAGTTGTGTTAATGGTGATTAACATGCTATTTTAGGATGACTTATGTAAGTTTAAACATGATAACTAATTAAAATTTAATTTTCAATTTATTATATTTTATCTAAACAAAAAAAAAAAGTTAAATCTTTCATAGAGTCGATGTATATAAAAAAGAAGAAGAAATTAAATGGGGAATTGGCGCCTAAGAGAGAACACCGTTGAAGTGGGGTTACTATTTGGCGCGTAGAAGCTCCACATTTGCACCTAACTCCAATACAGCCCAAAACGCTAACCAACACGACAAAAAACTATTTTTTTTGTCTATAAATGGGCTGGACATGTTAATAAACTAGCCCATCTGAACTATTACATCATTTCAAATAATCAAATCAAAATATATAACTAATTTATAATGTAGCCCCATTGAACCATTTTTCATACTCCCTCCGTTCTTTTTTAATTGTAAATAATTTCTTTTTGTAGAGTCAAACAATTTGAATTTTGACTAATATTTTTAGATGTATTTTTATATCATATTGATATGAAAAAAGTTGCAATGTGTAGTACTTTTGTATAGTTTTTAAATATCTAAAATTTTGGTTTAAAATATTGAATTAATGTAATCTAATTTAGTTTTGAAAATTAATCAAATTGATTCTGAAAAGGCGCAACATGACAACTAAAAAAGAACAGAAAAAGTATAATATATGTATATCAACTAAAAAAAGTAAGAAATGAATCTGACGGGCTATTTGTGTAAAGATTCCTCGGCTCAATAGTCATCTTTTGGATTGCTAATCAAGCTTTAGTTTTTTTTTTTTTCAATGTTTCATCATTTCTAATGCAGAAATAAAATCTGAATGCTAAAGTATAGAAAAACTCCATGAATTTTTATAAAAAATCGAAGATTTAGGTGTATTGAATGTCGCAATTCAAATTCCATGAAAAAACTAAAATTTGAATTGTGACAGTTCAAAGCACCATGAAATGAAAAATGAGTACAGTTTGCATTTTAAATGTTATACATAAAATATACTCCATAAATTTTATTTATTTGATTGAACAAAGAGTTCAAGAAAAGGAAAACTTCTGATACGCGAGCTAAATATATAACAATAAAATATATTGAAATTACTCTTAGAATATTATGATTTTCAACCATGTTACGTCAATTGAAGGCTGAAATAAACTTGTTAAAACCAAAGAGTCTATAATCTATCTATATTTATATATATAAAAATAAAAAAGTAGTGCTATTCTTTTTAGCCGAAAAAAAGAAAGAATGCATATAAAATAAAATAGAACGAAAGGATATTATATTTGTGATAAATGGAAAAATATTTGTAATGATGATTAAACGTTCCAAAATGAACTTCATATCCTAAGAATATCAATACAAATTATTTGCTACGATGAAATTCATGTAATTGTCAATTGGGATATTCACTATTTTTTTTCAGTAGCATAGTTTTGGAAGTCAAATACTTAATTAATGCCAGAAATTCTTGTTGAATCGCAGCTGGAAACTTGATGTTTACATTTTTAATCTACAGAGTTTTCCAATTATTCGTTTTGTACTTGTGTTCCATTTGTATGTCATAAGGAAATTTCGAATTATCATTTTACTAAGAATATATGCTAGCTTTAGTCTAAAGTAGGTAAAACTCACTACTTTTACTAAGAATATATGCTTTAGTCCAATGTCACATATCTCCTTTTCTTTTCATTAATTTATGCTACTAGACATAATATCTAACAGATTTTTATTAATAGTAATAAATTAAAAATCTTAACTTGAATAAGTATAAGCAAAAGGGACTAGCTAAACTTTACCTTAATATTTTCTAAAAGTTATCTGCAGTAAATGAGGTGAAAATGAATTAATTAGAGGACTTGCCAATAGCTAGAAAAAGTAATCTTAATCAGTGCAAAAGGCACAACATAGTATTTATAAAGGAGCTTTATATATAAGTCTCTATATTCACTAATCACTACCATGCATGATAATATAATTACCGCTATATTTTATATATAATAAATATGAGTATTTATAACTAACATTATATATAAGTGTTGTTAAAGATTTTAGTGATTCCAGATGTAAATTGTAATGACATTAATTATCTCTATCA